>JXPE01018029.1:4000-17468 GCA_001015215.1 Holcocephala fusca
TTTAATTTATCGATCATATCACAAGCTGAATGAGCCAGAGCGTTATCGTGGTGAGAGAGCACATTTTTCTTTGCCAAATTAGGGCAATGCAAAATTTAAAAAATTATATAATATTACACAATATCATTACACAAAATTATAATATTACACAGTAATATTTTGTTTATTGATTTAACCATGTTCGAGGTAGTCGATGAAAATAATACCATGAAAATCCAAAAAAAATACTGGCTAAATCCTTGCCGATCGACTGTTATGTTTTCGGGTGCTTTGGACGACTTTCACTAGGCAACAACCATTCAGCGGATTGTCGATTGAACTCAGGCGTGTAATGATAAATCTTTGTTTCATCCATTGTCACAAATCGATGCAGAAACTCATTCTTATCGCGTTTGATCAAGGTCAGATTGTCCTTTGAAAGTCGAATATTTTTATCTTTTTAATCGATGTTCAAAAAACGCCGCACCCATCGTGCATAAAACTTTTTCATTTGTAAAAATTCGTGAATGATATAACCTACGCGTTCCATTGAGATGCCAATGATGTTAGCTAACTTACTCAATTTCATTTTACGGTCACCCAACACAATTTCACTAATTTTCACAATGTTTTCTGATGTTACTACCTCTTGTGCCCTTCCTAAACGGAGTGCAGCCTCATTTGTGCTGGTATAGTTACGATGAAATTCAGCAAACCAGTACTTAACCGTTGAATATACTAAGAGCGATTTACTGTGGCACTTATCAAGCCATTTCTTTGCATCAACGGTGTGTTTTCTAATCAGGAAACAATGTTTTATCAAAACACGAAATTCATCCATTGTAACCATAAATAACAGAGGTAGCGTCCCTTTGAGACCAATTACTTGAGAACGACTGGATGAAATATTATGAAACCTTGACAGTATTCTAACTAAGGCTAGTACTATAAGACGAGGATAAAGATTTTTCATTTGTGGTACGATTTTTTGGTTAGGTCAAAGACTTTTAGCCCATGTATTGATGATTATGGGATAGCTAGAAATCTAGAAAGCTAAGTATATAACTGACAGATTGATTCAGTACTGCTGAATAAACCAGCTTTACTTTTTTACAATCCATTTAAAATTCCAAGGAATACTTTCATAATATGAAAAAAAAAGTGAAATATTTCATTTGGTCATTCAATGATTATCAATTCTTAAGTTCCTATTTAAATCCTGCCTACGATGAGTATAACAATAGAACTTAAATTTTCCAATTATTGCCAAACAAAACGAAATGAAAAATAAATAAGCCTTTAAATCAATTTCTATGGAATTTTTTTCTACAGAAATATTGAAAAAAAAAGGAAACTATAAGAATTCAATGTGTCCTAAACAAAATTTGCTTATTCCAATAAAATCTTTCAATGGCTTTTTGATATTAGCAACCACCATAGGGTTTAAGAGAATCAATAAAAAATTTATAGATGTTCTTTGAATGTCTGATAGATTGAAAATAATTTTTTATCAGGACTACATTTATTTCCCTTTTCTTTTTTATCTTCCTTTTGTATTATTATTTTCCTTTTTTTAAACCCTTAAGAAAACTTTTATAAGAAAGAGCACCTGTGCGCAAAATTTAATTCGAACACAGCAAAAAAATACATGGAAATGAAAAATAATGTTTTTATTTTTTTTTGAATGAATCTTTGAATTATTAATGAATTGTGGAAGAAACCTTGTATTGACATACTTTTTTCCCCAAGTGGAAAAATAAATTAAGCAAAACAAAGTATTTTCCATTAAGTTAAAAAAAAAAAACAATCAAAAAAGAAAACCCACTAAAAAGAAAATTTCTATGTTTAACTTTTTTTCACATTTCTTCATAGAATTGTTTTTAATACACGTAAAACCATTGAATTCACTGTGAATTTAGGAATAAGAAGGGTTTTCTATTTCACAAAGATTTTCATATTCTCAATCTCTTAACTTACAACAAAATAAGCCCATAAGGTTAAATGAAATTTTCCTTTTTCCTCTTCTAGATCTCAGAATTTCAATTCAAAAATAATATTTTTAAAACTACCTTGAATTGTTGAAATTGTCCTTTTATAGGAGTAAATCAATTTACTTCCCTATTTTCAAATTTTCTTACCTTACATTATTAAATCAATTGAAAAAATAACATAAAAAATACAAAAAGGTAAAATTTATTCAAAAATTGTATTGAAAAGCTTAAATTATATAACCTGGTACCAAGGAATTATCATTTTTTTTTATCATTGCAAAAATTCCTTAGTGATAAGAAATTATCATCAAGAAGAAGTATCAGAAAATCACTTTTCGGTAATAAGAACCAGAACTTCTATAAGAAAGGGATTATCAAATTACCTTTAGAATATCAACAGATTATAAAATAACACGATGCATACTTAACCCAAAATAGGACAGTCCAAGTCAAGCTAAATAAAATCTTGGAATAAACATGAAAATAGTGGATTACTTCTTCTTTAAACCAATGAAAAATAAAACGAACTACAAAATTTGACTATATAAAGCCCTACGTACTATAAGCAAGGAAAATAAACTTCCAAGCTATAACTATTGTTTTTTTATTTTTTATTTCAATATTTCGGGAACTTTTTGATTAGTCCACATCAAATATAACTCAAAAAATAGAATACAATTTAATATCTCGAAAGCTTAATAAAAATGCTGAAGGTTAACTAATCAAAATAAAAACTTTTTAGTTCTAGTTCTAACATTTATTTCATTATTCCGGGAATATTTTGATTCCTCTTCGTATATTACGTTTCCTTTCTGTTTACAAAATGCCAAAAAAATAACAAAAACCAACATATCTTTTGTTTTTAACTACTAAAATTATTAAAATCTAAAAAATTATTATTCAAACCTAGCGAAATTATCCCCAAAACTACAACTAACGCGAAAATTATCAATAAAAAAGTTACTAACCTCATTCATTTATTTGAAAATTCAACAACAATTATTAAAAATAAAAAGCCTATAAAATCTATAAATAAATTTCACCAAAAACTTTCAGTACTTTTCCTTTTCTTAAAGAAAAACACAAATATACCAACCCAATTTTAGCGGATAGAATCAAATTTCTTAACATGAAACTCTCAATCTCAACTAAAATATTTAAAATGCAAGGTGTCCCGAACAACAATAGAATTCTGTTTTATATTTCAAATTGTTTTCTTGAATTTTAAGTAAAAATCTGAGTTTAAGTAAAATTCAGAAAAATAGACTATGTGGGCTGTGGAAATGAATTTTGCCTTTAGATATTTTACTCAGATCTTATACTGTGACTCCTTTATTGTACCTCCCAACATAAGTATTAACATATCATTGGATGGAGAACAAATATCTCGTTCTAATAACTCTTCAATGATCCTTTCTAAAATCCGTTTATTAAAAAAAAAAATATCCTGAGGTGCTATTGCAAGGATAATGAATATCTTATTTTTTTTTTTGTCTGGATTGATGGTACAATGTCTTTTAAACGCATTTAATAAGTTGCAATTAATTAGATAGAAACCAACTTTTTTATACCATTTTCGGGTTTCTCATAGTAGAAGAATATTGGCTGAGAGATCAACTAATTTCATGTAATTGTTATAAAACATCGTTCAATAAGTCTCGGGACTAACTCTCTCTAGGTTATTCCCGGGACTTATTGAACGATGTGTTACTCTAATAGGCTTACATCTATCATTCCCAATCTTCTGGTGTTTTTTCCTGCCGGTGACATGAAAGTATAAACAAGTCTTTTATCTTTCGAAGTCAGAAGAATAACCTCTCTCTTCGGTAAGATTGTCATTTCTACTTTCTATAGTGTTTTTGATTTTTGCTTTAAATGTTTNTTTCTCATAGTAGAAGAATATTGGCTGAGAGATCAACTAATTTCATGTAATTGTTATAACACATCGTTCAATAAGTCTCGGGACTAACTCTCTCTAGGTTATTCCCGGGACTTATTGAACGATGTGTTACTCTAATAGGCTTACATCTATCATTCCCAATCTTCTGGTGTTTTTTCCTGCCGGTGACATGAAAGTATAAACAAGTCTTTTATCTTTCGAAGTCAGAAGAATAACCTCTCTCTTCGGTAAGATTGTCATTTCTACTTTCTATAGTGTTTTTGATTTTTGCTTTAAATGTTTTAATAAGCCACAATCCTCCTTTATAAATAGTCTTTCAAAAGTCGCGCTTAAAAGTTGTTTTAAACTAAAAGGAGCAAAACTTCAGATTTTTTAATTTTTCACTATTTTTATTAAAAATATAGCTCATTACAATTATAGATGAGAAATTATATCATTTAAATGTCTACTACGACCACGTCTACAGCCTGTCATACGAAAGTCAAAATTGTCAAGGACTAGCTCACACATTATTACATGGAGTTCAGCAATATCCAATCTCGTTTCAAATGTTATGTTTCAGCTCCAGAATTGTTGTTGGCTTATTCACATAGCGCATAGACTTTACTTTTCAAAAACCCCACAAAATGTACTCTAATGGAGTAAAATCGCATGATCTTGGTTGGCAGTGGCCAGTTTATACCTTCATTACGTGAAATTAATCGATTGGGAAACTTAGATCGCAATAATGCAATATTTAATGTTTTCCGGTGTTGTGTGATTTGTGACTGTGACTCCATCCTATTGAAAATAAAAATGGTCNTCAGCAATATCCAATCTCGTTTCAAATGTTATGTTTCAGCTCCAGAATTGTTGTTGGCTTATTCACATAGCGCATAGACTTTACTTTTCAAAAACCCCACAAAATGTACTCTAATGGAGTAAAATCGCATGATCTTGGTTGGCAGTGGCCAGTTTATACCTTCATTACGTGAAATTAATCGATTGGGAAACTTAGATCGCAATAATGCAATATTTAATGTTTTCCGGTGTTGTGTGATTTGTGACTGTGACTCCATCCTATTGAAAATAAAAATGGTCTAAGTCTATTCCTCTATTCCTTCAAACTCAAGCCACAAAAAATTTAAAAATCTTTAATCAATTGTCTACAGCGTTGTCCGTTGACACATTGACAGTAACATCTCTTTCATTTTCATTTTCGAAGAACGATAACGCACAGAGCCCATGATTCCACCAGCCCACAGCCCAAAAATCACATCAAACAGTACATTTTTGTGGTTGTAATGATTTTTTTATTTTTCTTCTCCCCAGATTCCTAGATGTGGCAGTTTATTTATTAAAAAATCCAACAAATCCTTACAATGTGAAATGAGCTTCATCACTAACGATGATACTTCGAGAAAAACCAAAAAACCAGCCTCCTATTCAAAGAACTAATCCACAAAATTTCTACGTTCATAATGATCTCTTCAATGATGGCTTCAATTGTTGTCTTAATTGAATTTTGTAAGAGTGCAAATGTAAATCCCAATGTAAAATTCGTCAAACAGCCAAACAGTCGANGTTTATTTATTAAAAAATCCAACAAATCCTTACAATGTGAAATGAGCTTCATCACTAACGATGATACTTCGAGAAAAACCAAAAAACCAGCCTCCTATTCAAAGAACTAATCCACAAAATTTCTACGTTCATAATGATCTCTTCAATGATGGCTTCAATTGTTGTCTTAATTGAATTTTGTAAGAGTGCAAATGTAAATCCCAATGTAAAATTCGTCAAACAGCCAAACAGTCGATTCATGAATGCCTAATTCCTAAGAGCGTCGAAATATCAATGTTGAAGTTTATTTAGCAACACTTCAACACTCTGTGCAACTGCAGCAATATTCACCAGTTTTTTTTAGCTTTTGATCTACCAGTTCTGTTTCTATCATTTACTGAACCACTTTCTAGAAATTTTTCACCAACCTTAAAATTTTCGACTCATTTGGACGATTATATGCATTCAAAAAATTCACCAATTTTGCCATATGTCATTTTTAAAGATTGACCATTTTCATAATAAGTTTAAATAATTTTAACGCATTGTTCTTTCATGTAAGTATCCATCGTTAAAATTGTACATATGTCTACTTAGAAAATGTTAAAGATAACATAAAAATAAAGGTTAGCATTTAGAAATTATTCACTGCTGATACTTAGGCGTAACTTTTGAAAGACCTATTATAAACGACTTTTACAAGATTACTTCTGAGAAGAGCCAATACATAATTTTCTTCTATCAACAATTTTTTACAAGAATTGCTTCCATGAAAGATTTCTACAAGATTTGCTTCAACGAAAGATTTCTATAGCAATTCTTTCTATCAAGGGCTTTGATATAAGCTGCTTCTTTAAAACGTTTAGTAATTAATTATTGATACGTAGGGTTTCTAGAAGAGTTCTTTCTACAGAAAATATCTAGCNNNGACCATTTTCATAATAAGTTTAAATAATTTTAACGCATTGTTCTTTCATGTAAGTATCCATCGTTAAAATTGTACATATGTCTACTTAGAAAATGTTAAAGATAACATAAAAATAAAGGTTAGCATTTAGAAATTATTCACTGCTGATACTTAGGCGTAACTTTTGAAAGACCTATTATAAAAGACTTTTACAAGATTACTTCTGAGAAGAGCCAATACATAATTTTCTTCTATCAACAATTTTTTACAAGAATTGCTTCCATGAAAGATTTCTACAAGATTTGCTTCAACGAAAGATTTCTATAGCAATTCTTTCTATCAAGGGCTTTGATATAAGCTGCTTCTTTAAAACGTTTAGTAATTAATTATTGATACGTAGGGTTTCTAGAAGAGTTCTTTCTACAGAAAATATCTAGCAGAGTTGCACTCTATTTACAAAAGATTTTTTCAATAGATGCTCTACAAACAGCTGTTACACGAGTTACATCTATGAAGGACTTCTAGATTAGCTGTTGCTATGAAGAGCTTCTACAAAATTTCTTCTATGAAGAAAATCTATGCTGCTTCCACAACAATTTTTCCAACAATTACATTTACAAAGAATTTCTATAAGATTATGCAGGGCTTTTACATAAGTTTTTTTACGAAGATTTTCTACGTGTATATGGGTTATTTCCTTAAAGTTGTTTCTAGAAAAGCTTTTAAAAGAGTTGATTCTATGAGCTGTATTCACAAATCATATTTCCAACAGTTTTTTTTTACGAAAGGCTTTTACATAAGTTTTTTCTAAAAACTCTGTTTTCACGAGTTGTTTCTATGAATGGTTTTTACAACAGTTGCTTCTATGAAGAGATTCTACAAGTGTTGCTTCTGTATAGAATTTCTACAAGGGTATCTTCTATATAAGTTATTTTTGTAAAGGGCTACTACAAAAATTAGTAGTACGAAAGACTTCTACAAAAACTGCTTCATTTGAAAAAAAGGTGAAAACAAGGGTATAATTTTCATCAGATAGATAAACTTTTAATAAAAGACATAGTGGCCAAGGGTCTTTTGGTCAGTCGTGAATGATAACTGATTAAATTTGAAAGAAATTGTTAGATTTCAAAGGTTTATTAATGATTTCAACTAATTTTTTGATAAGGTTTATCGCAATTATTCCGCAGAGGCTCAAAATCATAAAACTTAATTGTAAAAAAAAGATAGTGTTTAGAAATTATTCACTACTCATACCTAGGCATGACTTTTGAAAGACCTTATATTTTAAAATTTTCTAAGCATTTTTTATAGTAAGATGAACTTAACGAATAATTCCATCTTAGATAAAAGAACTTGTTTAAAAATTAGTCAAAGGATAATGGCGTGTTAATTATTTTATGACAGTAAAATAAAACTACTTCGTTTGGAGATAAATTATTTCCAGACAAGTAGAAGTAGTTTCACTAATTCTGTGGTAATTTATGATCCTGAGGCTATTTTCATTTAACAATGCAGTGAACAATAACTTTACTGATTCCCAATTGAAAAACAATTTAAGTAACATTTCATCCGAATTACAGCAAGGCTAAAAATTGAACAATGACAGTAAAATTCTACCTAAATTTACTATTTTGTTAATAACAAATTATCAGAAAATGAACCCCTAGTTTCATAATAATGTTTTTTCTTTTTCTTTGTTACTAAAAAACCATACTTCAACTCCATTTATACATCGTCGTTCTTTTCCATATTTTGACAAGGGTGTTAGCCACAGTTTAAAACTTCTAAACACCCTAAGGGAATTAATTTACTTAAACAAAGAAATTCAAATTACATAGCCATCACCTTGTTAATTTAAGGCTTCACCTTCAAATAATGAGCAATTAACTTTTAATTGATTCTTGAATTATAAAAACTAATACCTTTTAAATTGCTAATTAAACTTTGAAAATTATTTTTAAGCATTTGCTAAAGATTTTATTTTACTTCTCTTTAAAACTAACCCAAAAAATGTGCTACAATTTTAAATTCATTGCTTTAATATCGGGCTACAAATTAATTTTTTTAATTAATTTAGTGAAATTATTAATTTGATGAAATTATGAAATTATTTTGTTTTACCTTTGTTTATTAAAATGAAGTAGAAAAGTCAATAGAATCAACGTAGTTCGTTGATTCTATTGACTAAAATTAATTAAATTTGATTCAGAAATCGATTGATTAATTAATTATGTCTCAAATATTTATAAAGCAAACTAAGAGCTATTGATTCTAATATTCTGATTAGTACTAGACTTATTGAAAATCTTACTTTTTGTTTATTAATTTTTCATTCCTCACAATTGTATGTGGTTTTGTGGACATATTCAATTTTTATTTAAATTCAATTAAATTTCCATTCAAATATTTGAATAACGCTAAGAAAAATAAATAAATAAAAACAGCTGAATTTGGAAAATTTGGTACAATCAGTAACTTGATATACTTCAACTTTTAATAAACTTGAAAAGCTGCAGATCTTCCATTGATAGAATTTAGAAACTCATCTTACCAAAAATAATCTTATGACTTTACAAATTGCAACATCACACCTACACGTATGTTGACAAATACTGTGATTTTGTTGTAATAGAAGAATCTGTAGATAATCAAAAATCAGAAGCTAGAAAACCAAAATAATATAACGCGTATGTTTTCATTATAGAAAGCTGTCGAACGCTCTGAAAACCAGTCTGGTAATAGGCACTATAACAGACACTCATGTAAGACCATTCACTTACTTCAGGATGTACTATGAAGATAAAGTAGTATACTGATTATACTTAAAAATATTACTTAGGCTTACAAATCTGCATCATCTTCAATGGTATCTAATCACTAGTACTTCTTAATGGAAAAATCTAGAAAAGGAACCAATTTCAAAATTACAATACTTACGAAAACGGTATGAACTGAAACTGGCATCGTAAGAGATTGCTACTTAATTAATTACACAAATGGCTCAAAAAAAGAAATCAAATATTAATTCGGAAATTTATTATAAATAATCTGAACTGGGAAATTAAAATTGATATGATTTCACTTTCCAAAGTGTGGGTATCGAAATCATCATAAGTGTTAATCATCTAATCAAACAAAATATTCGTTTCTATAGAGTGTCAATCTGTGCAGAAAGTCAAATTTTCAATTAGGATGCTGAAGGACTTTTCGACGGGATTAGCATTTTTTGTTTAATGTAGAAAGAAAGAATTTCAGTGATTTGTACCACAGAACATAGAAAGATTCCTGATAATAAGGCAGATTGATGATATAAATTTTGCAAACTCAGTATTTCATACAGATTACCTGGAATTAAAGGTAACTGTTGAGTTTAACTCATCTCATAGTCTCTATGCATTATTATTGAAGTTTGGTGTCAAAAAACAAATAATATTAACTAATTTAATTACTATAATGGATAAAATGCAAAAATTAGAAGATAATTGGATCCCACATGAACTGCAAAATAAAGCTTGCTTACTTACTCATCATAAATCTGATCCATTTTTTTAATCGGATTATCACTTGATATCACATACTGAAATATGCATTCAATTTGTCAATCGTAAACGATTAACATAGTAATATACAAAAATATACTCCAAATCGCAATTTCCATCAAAAGAAAGTGCGTGTGATCCATTATGATTTCATTAAACTTGGATTATCGATTATAACAGAAATATAATGCAATCAGTTAGACAAAACGATACAAAACCTTAAAGAAAACTAACCTAGATAGGTCAATAGATCGACTGCTGTCTTGTTGCGCGATAATATTAGACCACATACTGCACAAATAACTCTGACAAAGAAGAATTAGAGTTAAAACATTTTCATTATCCTTCATACTAATCTGACAACCTATCTCTCACTGACTACTACTTTTTCCTCAATTTGGAAAACTTTTTAATAGGAAAACAATGCTATTCGCACAATGTTGTACAACTGGATTCCCAGGAAGTCAATGACTCTCATTCGCCAGGATTTTATATCACCGGCTTGAATAATTTTCTGTTTAAATAGCAAAATTGTTTAGAAAATATGGGTGTATACCTTGATAATCAAAATAATTCCATAGATTTGTACGTTTCCAACCAACTTTGTTTTCTTTTCTACAAATTTCATGCCTGACGACCTGATATACTAAGTAAGAAAAAATTTCGACAACTTAAGACTTACGACTTAATTAATAAGAGCATATCTAAACTATCTTTTAAAACGACGTTCAAAGTTATATTTTTAAAAAAAGTACATAAATCAATAATCCAACTGTTACCATTCATCAAGCAACTCCAAGTGACTTAGAATTCATCCCAAGATTGTAAAGTTAAAACTAACAATCAGAACAAACATTTCACAGAAACTCTAATGAATCCCTTTAGAGTCCCAATGGCATGTAATTGGTAACAACAACAGTATGTTAGAAAGTAAACTGTTCCTTACCTGTCGTATCAAAATCAGAGATCCAATGATAATTTTTACATAGACTCGAATATATATGGGTGTTTAATTATAAATTAACTTCCAGTAATTGGGCTAGTAGATCCATAATAACAATTTTAAAAAATATTTTAGGAAACATACTCGATCGATAGTGGATTCTAAGATTATGCTATTGATGTGAGTACAACGATCCTTTAAATTTTGGTGGAAGGAAGATTTTTTCGTACCCTATGTTGAAACTAATCAATTGACCGATTGATTGATTGATTGATTGATTGATTGATTGTTTTTCTTCTTCTTGTTCGTCAATGCATTAGTTTTTTTTTATCTCCATTTAAATAATAAAAAAAAGAAGTCAATAAGAAAATTTTCTTCTAATAACTTTTCATACTTTTACTTACTTAATTAAATCTGTTTGAAAGTATTCGCAGATGTTTGCCAAATTTTGTAATCACCTTGAACTCGTATATTGCAAATCTTCTACAAATTATTCACTGGAAGGTTTTCATTTTACAATAAGATAATTAAATTATTACTTTTTTTAGTTTTGATTCGTTTAATTAATTAATAATTCCTTTTGTTTGTATATTCACTCCGTTTACTCACATTTACGTGAATTTGAGAGCTAATTGGCTCAAATTTTCATATCGAAAATATCATTAGAGCTAATTTTCCCATTAAAAATTATTTCAATTCATTAATTAAACTTCTTTGAATGAAAATTCAAAATTAGAAAGATTTAAATTAAAATTTTTATTCAAAAATTAACTAAAAGCTCTCTTTTGCAATAAAAAATAAAATAAAATGGAAAAACGAGCAAATATAAAAGCTGTAATTACTTCCTGGTTCCACTGTGAAATGTTTTCATTGTTTTTTTTTAGAATAACTTCCTGGATATTCATTTCCTTCTAAATTCTACTTTTCAAATGAGCAATATTGAAAGTAAAACTCACTAATACTTCGAAATACAAAGAGCATCGAGGCAGGCAATCATTTGCCTCTGTCGAAAATTTTAAGTTATTACATAGAAACCGCGGATAAAATAAGATTCATCCTGCAGGGTTAGAATCTGAGATTCATTAAATTGGCATAGTATTCCATAATTAGGCGAGGATACAAATGAATCGCTTGAGGGAGCAGCTGTGTCAATTCAATTAACTTTTCTACCAGAGCCTCAAACGATCAGAAAATTTCACAATGTTCTTGAATGCGTTTTATTTTTTGCTTTTTACCCATCTATTTCAGGGCTATTATTTATCTTAAGCTTTTTTTTAAATTAGTTCCTTATTTATTTAATTTTACTTTTACTTTAATAGAAGCTTTCATATTTTCATTAATTTTCAGTTTCCTGCAATGAGAGCCTTGTCTATATCATCAGCAGATGCTTTCATTTTGGTCTATGATGTTACCGATGCCAGCAGTTTTGATGAAGTTCGAATGATTCGAGACCAAATTCATGAAATAAAAGGAACAACTGTTGTACCTATTGTCGTTGTAGGAAATAAAAATGACTTAGTTGAAGATGATGACACTCTAAGAGAGGTAATTATAAAAATTATTTTAAGCTTTATATTAAAATCACATAATCTCTAATTGTGTGAATTAAACGATTGTGCTAAGCATTTTACAAAATATTTTTCGAAAAACATTTCCTTTCAATATTAAAATAAATCTTTCGTGCTCAATGAAACCTCAACAAACTTATTTAGATTAATTTAGTTAATCGTTGTTCATTTGGTCTGATAAATTTAGTAATGAGCTATTAAATCCTACTAAGCTATGAAAATATGGTTAATTCTATGCTATCTTCAATTTTTAAGGCATTTGCAACTAATGTCATTTAAAACCACTAAGATTTTCTCACAAGAAAATTAGTTTGCTAATACTGGGTTGTTCAATAAGTATTGCAGTTCAGAAAGAAGGGATATTGCTACTAATCTAAAATTTTTTAGTTGTGTAGGTACATCTTCATATGAACGTATGTGAAGTTTCATTTTAATCCCTTAATTCGCTTTTTGTTTATAAGCCATTTAGTATCTACATGTCATAGTATTTTTTACAATCGGAAAAATCAACAGTGAGTACAGTGATTAAATTTGTATTTTTGGAAAGTTTGAAAGCAATGGAAATTTATGAACGAATGTTGAAAGTGTGTAAGGACTCTTCGCCTTCAATTAGTATAGTAGAAAGATGGGTTGCTGAATTTAAACGTGGTCGTACAAGCCCTGAAGGCGATTCACGTCAAGATCGTCCAAAAACAGTAACAACACCAGAAATCGTAGAAAAACTACAGGATATCGTATTGGAAAATGGTAGAATGACTAAAAGTGGTTTAGTAGAAGCCCTAAGAATCTTATTGGGCAGTATAAGAAATATTTTGACTACAGTATTAATTATTGTCCTTCAGAAAGCTGTATATATAATGGGCGCCGCATTCGCTAGCAATGGAACAAAAACACATTCGAATACAACTTTCTCAGCAACATTTAGAACGTTTTCGAAAGAATAAAATGGATTTTATGCATCGATTCATCACAATGGATGAGACTTGGATACTTGGGTCTATCACTGTGATCCTGAAACAAAACAAGAGCCTANTTATTGTCCTTCAGAAAGCTGTATATATAATGGGCGCCGCATTCGCTAGCAATGGAACAAAAACAC
>JXPE01018078.1:1117-12033 GCA_001015215.1 Holcocephala fusca
AAAATAATTACAAATATACGTTTTTCAGTAATTTATTGAGCAACAAACAGATTCAGTAAAATATAGTGCCTTATCACACTATCACTTACTACTTTTATTTTTTATTTTAAATTTTTTTTTTTTGGAGGGGATCCTCTAGGGTCTTTAACACCTAGGCCATCCGTGTGGGCCCTTTGTGTCTCTCCTTTTTATTTCGTAAGCGGAAATCGAACCCACGACCTCCTGTGCGGATAGTCCAATGGTTACACCACTGAGCTACTAGACCGGGCATCACTTACTACTTACTTACTTTTTTCACCAATTTGTAAAGGACCTTTCAAAAGTCACGCCTAGATATTGCTTTAAAACAAAATGTGTCAACATTTAGGTTTTTTTAATTTTTCACTATTTTCAATAAAAATATAATTCATTGCAATTATGTGTGAAAAATTTCATCATTTAAAACTCCCCCACGACCACATCTACAGGATGTTATACGAAAATTAAAATTTTCAAAGGACAATCAGCAATTTCGTCCCAAATGATTTGTTTCAGCTCTGGAATTGTTATTGGCTTATTCACATAGGCTTCACTTTTTAAAAGACTCCACAAAAAGTAGTCTAGTGGAGTTTAGATCGCATGATCTAGGTGGTCAGTTTCGGTATTTTATATCACCATTACATGAAGTTAATCTATTCTAATCTACCTTATAACTTAATAATGCAATGTTTTCCAGTGTTGTGTTACGTGTTGCTCCATCCTGTTGAAATTAAAGATGGTATATGTCTCTTTGTCTATTTCTTTAAGCTTAGCTCACAAAAAATCGTCAATCAGTTGTCTATCGAGTCTATAATTGTCCATTGACAGTAACAGCTCTTTAATTTCCACCTTCCCAGAACGATAATGGATGGGACTAATGATTCCACCAGCCCAATAATGACACCAAACAGCACATTAATATTTTCCCCAGATGCCCAATTGCGAGAGTAACATTTTTTCTCAAATGGACGCGATTTTGTCAAAAATCAAAATTTTTATTATTTCTTTGTTCAATACCTGCATTAATCTATCATTTCTGATCCATAATATTTTTTGATTTCATTTAATCCAAACCGTCCAAATGGAGATCACCACCAAGTGCCTTTTTTTCGAAATCCTTCGGGACATCATCTACAGAAGCGGTGCACATTAATATTTTTACATAATTGACGCGGTATTCTATTCTTAAAACTAAGTTCTATTTGAGTTACTATCACTTGTTTCTATAAACTCATCAACTGTTTCTATGAAAAGTACAATAAAATAAAAAAGGACTTCTTTTCTGAGCCTCGCAACGTTGTATAACTCCCTAATAGTATTGAAAACTTACCAGGACAGTAAGACATATCGGCAATGATTTTAGCAAATTTTTGTGTATATTATAATGCTTGCTCGTCTTTTAATTGTAGATTATGTAAAGAATGCCTTTACGTAAATCTTTGGAACCAACCATAATTTACATTATAAGGCACCATATTTGAAGAAGTTGATTGCAACTGATTCTCAATTTTTTCATAAATTTTTAAAGCCTTAATTATTGTAAAATTGGGGTATCAATTCAAATAGGTTTTTGATATTGGTTTTGAAGTCATATCATTAATTTCTTTTCCATACTATCTATTGAAAAATTTCTTACATGTAAGTTTGTACTCATGGTCCATTCCATTATAGCTGGTGTACACCTTCTGATCGAGGATTCATTTTGAATTGTAGTTTAATTCATTGAAAAAGTCTACTAACCACCATTATGTTTTCATTTTTATGCGATCGGTCCAAAATTTCAATTATTGTTCCTAAGGAATTAACTTTTTTTTCATATCCTTTGCCATGGTAAAACTAAAATTGTAAATACTTCATAGGATAATATTTATATCCTTTCCGGTAGAATTGTTTTACACTTACTAATTAATTATGATGATTGATTGTTACACCTAGGTACTACTAACTAATTAAAATCCAGTTCTTGAAATCAATTGATCCAGACAGAGAGTTTAATTTAATTTTTTACTGATTTACATGAACAGGTTAGTATAGACGAAATTTTTCTTCGAGTACTAAAAGGTGAATCCCCTTCAATTTTTTTGCATTGTCTTGTCTTTGCTTGGAATTTTAATTTTAAAATGTAAGATAGAAAACGTCTTAAACGAGTGCCGTGTAAAGCGAGATATAGGTGTAGTTTCAGAGAAACTTAGTTCAAGTGCCGTACTTACTATTAGAGAATAAAAAAATGCCTACAATTATATCTTTGCTAGTATTAACTCAAAAATAGGGAAGTTTATGGTGTGGTTTTTATTTCAAAACAGACAAACTGAAGCATTTGTGAAAAATTTAAGATCTCTATAAAATTTTGTGAAAATTAAGGAACTAAGCGAAATTAAAAGAACGATTAGATAAATCTGAAAAAAAATTTGTGATAAGAAGTTAAATGAGTATTTTTGTTAAGATTTTGAATGATAAGAATAATTTTATTAAAAACGAAGTACTAGGTTGTTTAATAAATTTTGCGGTTCGATAAGACAAGGCAGTGCTACTACCCTTTTCCTTTCATTCCATCAATTTGTTCTTTGTTAGCAAGCCATTTAGTATTGACATGTAATAGTATTTTTTTACAATGAAAAAAATCAAGTAATGTGCGATGATTAAATTTTTATTTTTGGAAGGTTTACAAGCAAAGAAAGTATATGAATGAATTTTGTAGGTGTATAAGGACTCTTCGCCTTCCATTAATACAGAAGACGGATGGGTTGCTGAATTTAAACGTGGTCGTATAAGCTTTCAAGACGATTCACATCAAGGTTGTCGAAAAATAGCAACACCTCCAGAAATCCAAAAAAAAAATACAGGATATCGAATGGGAAAATTGTNGTATATGAATGAATTTTGTAGGTGTATAAGGACTCTTCGCCTTCCATTAATACAGAAGACGGATGGGTTGCTGAATTTAAACGTGGTCGTATAAGCTTTCAAGACGATTCACATCAAGGTTGTCGAAAAATAGCAACACCTCCAGAAATCCAAAAAAAAAATACAGGATATCGAATGGGAAAATTGTCGAGTGACTGAAAAAGATTTAGTAGAAGCCCTAGGCATCTCATTAGGCAGTGTAAGCAATCTTTTCACTGCAGTATTGAGTATTGGGTTTCAAAAAGCTAATTGCACAGTGAGAGCCGCAATCGCTAACAATATAACAAAAATATATTCCAATGCGACTTGAGATTTTCCCAGCAACAGCTAACGCGTTTTCGTAAGGATAAAGTGAATTTTGTGCATCAGTTCATTACTATAGATGAGACATGGGTCGATCATCTTCATCCTGAATCAAAACAAGAAGCAAAAGAGTGGTGTGTGGTGTGAACTTGGTCCTTTGGCTCCGAAAGAAGTTTGTATCCAGAAATCAGTTAAGAAGGTAAGATGTTAGCATCAGTTTTTTGGGATGCGAAAGGAATCTTTTTTTGTGGATTACTTGCAAACTGGTAAAATAATAAATTTTGAATATATTATTGTAACATTTTAGACCAGCTAAACGAAAAAAATGGTGAAAAAAGACCAAGTTTGCAGTAGAAGAAAAATTCATTTTCATCAGGACAATGCGCAGTGTCACAAGAGCATTTTGACAATGGCTAANGTCCTTTGGCTCCGAAAGAAGTTTGTATCCAGAAATCAGTTAAGAAGGTAAGATGTTAGCATCAGTTTTTTGGGATGCGAAAGGAATCTTTTTTTGTGGATTACTTGCAAACTGGTAAAATAATAAATTTTGAATATATTATTGTAACATTTTAGACCAGCTAAACGAAAAAAATGGTGAAAAAAGACCAAGTTTGCAGTAGAAGAAAAATTCATTTTCATCAGGACAATGCGCAGTGTCACAAGAGCATTTTGACAATGGCTAAAATCCATGTATTAAAGTTGTAATTGTTGAAGCATTCACCGTATTTACCAGATTTTGGCCTCTAGCGACTTTCATCTGTTTGCAGACCTAAAAAAATTCTTGCTTGGAAAGCGTTTTTCATAAAATGATGAGGTCATATTAGCTGTGGGAGCGTATTTTACAGCCCATCCAGATTCTTACTTCAGGGATAGAGTTCAGAAATTGGAATCTCGTTGGAACAAGTGAATTGATGTTCAGGGAGACTATACTAAATAATACTATAAAGCGTATTTCAGACCATAAAATTGTGTTTTTCTCATCGAATAGCAAAACTTATTGAACAACTTAGAATATATCCATTTTAGGAAGAGATTTCGAGAAACTATTGCACTATTAGTGATAAACAATCGGAAATTGTTTCGTCATGGCACTATAATGGCAGTAGTATTTTGTGTTATTGGCGTAAAATTTTGCATTGCAAGCTTTCCAAGTAATCCTTGATGTTGGTATTTTGGCATAAATAAGGATAATAGGATAGTTAAGGTGCTCATAAATGTATCTATAAAGAGTTTTAATATGTTTATAACTCTTAGGAGGATCTTCAAATACGGCGTAGGATTTATTCATATCATTCCTTTAAGCTTTTATGTTTATAAGAAAGTAAAGTTTTAAATTGTTAATTTAGGGAAAAACTTAAAAACAATATTTGCCTAATTCAGGAAATCTTATTGCTATTATTCTACAAAAAAAAAACAAGAAGGTTTCCAAGTTGATTGGGGTAGAAAATATTTAAATCATAAACTAACTTCTAAATAGCACTCGCATAAAGAATTTTATTTTTTAATTTCGTTTTTCTTGTACTTCTAGCTTCTAAATTATTAAAAGAAAGCCTAGGAAAAAAGGAGTATTAACGAAAACCTTTTAAAAGCAAAAGTTCCTACTGAATTTTCTGTCATTTTAGTCAATGGAATTCTCTGATGTGTAAATTTTCGGAGATTTTAGCAAAGGGTAAGTGGATAAAGGTTTCTCTTTCATTTTGTCGCTAAATCCCATACGCTATAAAAAGGTTGTCGTCTCATAAATAATTTCATATCGGTTCGTTGGAGAACATGAAAGTCTGAGTACTTTAAAGGGATACTACATAAATAATTAGTGTTGGCTTTTATCCTAACTTGTCATTATAATCAAATATCTAGAGATTTTCGATGACTCTCAAAAGGTAAAATGTATTAATTTATTATTGTAATTATAAGGTAGGAATGCATTAATGATCAGAAAGTTATAATTTTCAATATAAAAATAATTCAGAAATCTAAGTATGCCAGAAAACAATAGTTGTTTGTTACAATATTAAATAAAATTCATGTAATAAGAGAACAATTACAAGAAGGATTTTCAGAAATTGCAGGAATAGTTTGTTAATATGACATAGGTTCTAAGGATGTTCTTAACTAATTAAAACTTTGTAAGAGCTACTAGAACGATGTGAAAATTTAATCTAAAATAAGCTCGATAACCAACATGTATTGATTTTTCAAATATAAAATTCGCAACATTATCTTTTGTTAGACATTTATTTGCACTGATAATACTATTTAAGCAAGCTTTACGAGTACTGGTGAACTTTTCGAGAAATCAGTATTATCAAGTTTTAGTATCAATTTAGTATTAGAATAAATTGTAAGTTTTTTAAATCTGCATTCAATCAATAATAGTATCAAACCACCTTCAAACAATTTTTACTTATATTATTTCTAGCTATTAACTTGCTCTATTTATTTGTGTTGCTACGATTCAGAATAATTGATATTGTGTTTGAAAAATCCTGGAAATTATCATTAAGGATAGATTAAGTTGTCCTCGTCTACTAATATCGTACTACTAATTATTTTTCAAACAACACTTTACGAAAAGTAAAACTTATTTTTATTTAGTATTTTTCAAAGTTAGAAAATTCTACACTTCTGTGTTTTGCTAAACTTAAGAGAAGTAGATAATCCAGAGAAGTTTACTTTAGGGTGGAAAACAATTAAAAGCTATTTCTGTTTCGAACAGTTTCAAATTGATTAAAAATTTCATAAAAATCAATCCCACAACTTGTTGTTCGATTATGCTTTAAAAATTCTTTAGTGTAAATTGGTTTTATATTCACCATAGTCATTAATTCTCTTCGGTTTATACTAATAAAAAGTTTTTCATTAAGAGCGATGCATTTTATTGTTCAAGTAGAATATAAAAAAATTTATAAATTAATGATATTTTTATTTTGAATCAAAGTATAAGTCTCGCCATTAATAAAAAAATATAACATTATTCAAATATCTATCCCATAAAAGCTTGCATAAGTGAATCTGTTGAATCTAATTTTTTAGGACTTCTTTCATAATTTAAGTGATATTTCGGCAATTTCTCATTTAATGTTGAGTTTTAAGTCATCAAATGATTCCGACTTATTGCGATTGATCAGTGATTGAACAAAAATCCAAAGAAAAAAGTCTAAAGGTATTAAATCACATGAATTATGAGACCAGTTTGATTAGACCATTTCTCAAAGTGAGAAAATATTAACAAACAAAACTGGGTATAGAATAAGAACAATTGAAAAACCCTGTACCTTCAATAAAAAAATAATCTACTTAAGAGAAATTCAAAGTAAATTTCTAGCAAAGTTTATGGTTCTTTAGCAAATGTTGGAATATTATCCAGCAGAATTTGAAGTATTTATGAGATTTGTAGAAAAATGAAGTTAGTATAATTTTTCTAGTCATTCATTGTCTTCTACTAACTTTATGAAGCCTATACATTCAAATTATGTTTTCAAACAGTTCTGTATTATTGGAGTTTGAAATCAATACATAAATAAAATATTAAGTAATTTAAAGTATTCAATATTCTATTTCCAAGTATTTTTCTTCTCCGATAGGATGAGTTTTTAACATTTTCCCAGTTAATTTTTAATTTCACTAATACTTCCCTTAATACTTTGTCTGTATGTAAGATAGGTTCACGTCTTTTATATTCTAAAAGAAATACTGTCACAAAGTGGTGCCACTTAATTTATAGAATTGAACAGAAATCAGTTTTCTGGTTCTTTATTTGGTAGAAGACTAATGAATCGATAAATTTATTCTAAATTTTTCAGTAGCCTATTGATTGAAACTAATTTAAGTACTTGCGCACTTATGTTTTATCTCAGTATTATTTGATATTAAATTGTTGTTAAAATGAATAAATAATTTAATAATTGAAGTGAACAAATAAGGCTAGATAGGTCAAGGATTTTGTTGTATAGTAAATTTTATATTGTTTTTAAAAAGAGATTATCCTTTACTTATTGAATTAAGTTAGAACTATTCTTGTTCTTAGTTAATCCTGATTTTTTTTTAACAAGTCTTATTACTTTTCTGGTGAATTGTTAAGATAACAATAGTACTCTCGTTTCTAAGAGAAATGGAAAACTTTATGGCTATCTAAAAGTATTTCATAAAAATTTCATGAAGTGTTGTTCTGTACTATAAATGGACATAAGAAATAAATACGTACATATGGTATTTTGAGTCCACCATATAATCCATATCATATATCATGCACAAGAATTAATATATTGCTAATATTTTTATTGATAAGCAAAGGATTAGGTTAGAAGTTCATCTGTTATTATAGATTTTCGCTCAAGTTCACCATAATCTTAAAATTAATGAAAATATGATAATTCAGTTTTACTCGTTTTTCTTAAAATTACGATGAGTATTTGGTAATTCTTTAGATGTCCTTTATTTTATCACGTCGGTAAGAAAATTGTGACGTTTTTTTCTTCTTTAAATGGGAATCAATGTTTTAATTATTTATTAAATATCATATGTTTGTTGTTCACTAAAACTTAAAAAATTCAGAGCATATGATAGTCTAAGAAAAACTTGATTTGTGTAATTCTATGATTAATGAGATCTAACTTGGTCATATTGCAACGAAGATTCATTAAAATTTGTGTTTTGTCTTTGAACCATATGTAGATGATAATTATACGATGCTTAAGATGGTTTGATAAATTAAGATTAGATCGCATCGGAAAGCGAAATTAGCTTGATAACGACATTCTGAGAATTGTAGACAATTACGAACCACTATTGACTACAAAAAAGATCGAAGAAATATTTAGCCTCAACGAACCATTTAAATAAACTTAGATTTTTCAACATATCATTTCGTTGGATTCCTTGCGAATTATGCTAAAAATATATGGATGATTGCATTTCCATTGATTTTTCCTTGCTTTCTCGATAATAATATGAGGAATGGTTGGCTTGCCTCGTTACTGCTTAAACACAATAAATTGTGTATGGTAATATAGTCACGAAACGAGCCAAAGTAACATTAGATAGTTCATCTCAAGCTCTTGGAAAAGATAATCTGGATTAAAAAACAGTAATTCAGAAGAATGGTAAGGTTCTGTATATGGAAAACTATCACATCCAATGCTCTCTCTAATTTTTTCGCTGACTATGTGGTACAAAAGAAAGATATATGGGAGCAAAAGTGTTCGAAACATATTTAAAAGTGTGCAAATGTGGATAAATGTAATTTTTTTTGTGCAAAATTTGGATCCTATCCATTTTCAGATGCTAATTTTTAAAAAATTATATAAAAAAAGTGAACTTACGACTAGAGTGTTAGTTAGAGTGAACTTAAGTCACAGCAGATCTTTATTGCGTTCAACTAACTCGACTAGATGTATTATAAAAAAAAAACTTGATCTTTATGCGGGAGTGAAAAGCCAAAAACATGACAATCAAAAGCCTCAGTGGCTTTAAGGATGAAAAAAATGCTTAAGGATCTCGGGCATGTAGTTTTATCATATCTATCACACTTATACTCACTTAACCGGCTTCCATTTGACTACCAGTTGTTCCTCTTGATTCAAAATTTTCTCGAGGAAGAAAAATTTCGAAATTTTCAGCATATTCATAGAGTTCTGTAGTAGATTTCAAGTCATCTAAAAAAAAGGACCTTTTTTATAAGTGTAATAAATGACTTGTTGGCAGATAGAGGAACGCTACAGAAAATTGTGGGGAATAATCATTAATTAATGTAAAGTTGTAAACTATAAGCTTAAATAGAATAAAATTAAGTTTCCGAAAGAAAACGACATAAATTTCTTACCAACCTAAACTTCATTTTTTGACTAGTAATACTTTAAATTCTTTTAAAAATTTGTAAGCTTTATCACACAAGAGTAGTAGTCATGATTTATTATTTGAAATCTCTCGTTTTTATAATGTGAAGTTAACAAGTAGTGTCTTATAATGGTATTCGAACTCTCTCTGAAAGATTTTTCTAAACTCCTAATTTTTTTGAACTAAAACTTTCAAATGAATTCTATTGAGTTCCGGAATCTTCACTATTCAGAATATTTGGTTTTGGTTTGACAACCTGAATCGATTTCCTCACTTACAGAGCGACATTTCTATGAACTAAGTTTTAAATTTCACTTTCTGTTTTATCAATAATTTCTTTAGAAGCATGTTTTACTTGACTTAGTTCAGAGTTTACAAATATGAAATTTTGATTAACAATAATTCTAAGGTAACCGGCTATCAAGGACTAATTATCAACTTTGTAAATTTATTTGAATGCTCAATGAATTTTATATGCTTTTGATCTTGAAATTGTTCTTAAATCCATTCCAGATGGGGAATTATGTTGAAGACAATCCTTAGGAGCCGAAATTTGTTTTTGTTTTACACCTACCATTATTAATAAAAAAAACATGTTTGCAATAGAAATCAATCATTTTAAGTCTCACTTTGTACTTCAAACTCTTCTATTGGTATCTCTTTTGGAAACTTTTCGACAGATAATTTCTTGATACTAATGTGGTTAATGGATTGTCTCAGAAATTATCAATTAATTCATTTCAAATATCCATGAAATTCTGACTAAAATTCAGTGGTTATTGGTGAGCATGTTTTATATAAGCTGAATAAATTTAGTAGCAAAGTTTCTAGAAAATTGGTCCATAATTTAAGGTATATTCTATTTAAAAGTCCTCCAACCAATTCACAGTCTTATGACCACTTCGGGTAACTTTTGAAGACTCCAATTTCTCCCAAAAGAAATTGTTTTAAAATCACCACTGATACAATTCTTCGGTATCTTTATAAAGTTCTGTTTCGCCTTCTTTAAATTCACTTCCACTTTCATTTTAACCATTACGTTGAGGAATAAGTTCATAGCGTTTTTATATTTCTTTTAATATACAATATATGTTTGCTGTTTGGCATAGAGTAGGTATTTATTCGATAGAACTCTTTCTGCTCTACAAAACTATGTTAAATGTATTTTTGAGTTCTTCAATTTTTTATTAGCTTTGAGACTTAGAAAAAGAGGCAATAATCAACATTTTCAATACCTGCTCTTCATTGTTTTTCATCGAGGTTAAAAAGCTACCGAAGCAGNATACAATATATGTTTGCTGTTTGGCATAGAGTAGGTATTTATTCGATAGAACTCTTTCTGCTCTACAAAACTATGTTAAATGTATTTTTGAGTTCTTCAATTTTTTATTAGCTTTGAGACTTAGAAAAAGAGGCAATAATCAACATTTTCAATACCTGCTCTTCATTGTTTTTCATCGAGGTTAAAAAGCTACCGAAGCAGCCCGAGATATTTGCGACGTGTATGGAGAAGGTGTCATAGGCGAACTTATAGCACGGAAATGGTTTGCAAAGTTCAAAAATGGGAGGTTCGACGTCGATGGCATGCCTCACACTGGAAGGCCTTCTGAATTCGATGAAGAACGTCTCAGATCACTTTTGAAGTACAACGGTCACCAAACCAGTAATGAATTGGCCAAAACAATGATCTGTGATCATAAAAAGATTCTCAAACACCTTCATTCAATAGGATTTACTAAAAAATTGGGAGCCTTGGTATCTCACGAGCTCATCGAGAAAAACAAAGAAAGTCGACCTCAAATTATTTCTCAGTATATCCCCGGCCATCGAGCAACACGCGGTCATAAACAGTGCTT
>JXPE01018106.1:6112-17149 GCA_001015215.1 Holcocephala fusca
CCCACGACCTTCTGTGCAGATAGTCCAATGGTTACACCACTGAGGTACCAGGCCGGGCACAACAATACCTTAGTCCTTTTATAAGGATATATCTGGGAACTATTTGAATTTGTGATACAAAAGTAGAAAAAAATAATCCTCTTAACGACAATTTTGCAACCTTCAAAGATTTCTTGTTAGAACTACATCATTTTTTTCAAGCCAATTTTTTAGAGACAATTTCATTTTTAGAAGCATTGTTGAAAAAAAAATCATTTACTTCATAGCATTCTTTAACTACGTTTTGTTTTAAAATTTTTCAATTTAAGGCTGAGAATCTGCTAGACATCATAATATCCTTTTTCAACATTTTTTTGAAATTAGTTTTAAGTGAACGTCTACCATTTGATAGTCATATTAGATGTGAGATGAATTTTTCTATAAATACAATTCATCCTTAAATTCTGAGTTATATAAAAAAATTGAGAAGTTTTTGGTCTATCAGTGAAAGACAATATTTTTATTAAAATGCAGTTTTCATAAGTTTTTCTTAATCTTTCGATCTCTTAAAACCTTACACTTTTCCTTTAAACTATTATACAAAAGTCGTATATTTCTTAATTATTTCTTCAGATTTTGAAATAAAACAAATTGGTAATGTTAAGATCTAAAAAAATATAGTGAAAAAGTGTTTCAATTAATTTATGACTTATTTCATTGTGATGAGAAAACAATATTTTACGTAGGATTAATTCAAGTCTTTTTTAAAACTTCAAAACTTTTTCAAACTGGTGCCTCTACACCAATTGGTGTCTATATACGAACTGGTGCCTCTACACAACTTGGTGCGAGGATACAAATTGGTGCCTCTATACAACTTGGTGCCTCCATACAAATTGTTGCCTCTACACAACTTGGTGCCTCCATACAAATTGGTGTCTTTACACAAGTTGGTGTCTCCATACAAATTGGTGTCTCTACATAAATTGGTGCCTTCATACAAATTGGTGCCTCTACACAAATTTGTGCCTTTACACAAATTCGTGGCTCTAGCAAAATGGAATAAAATATTTCATTCCATAATCTCAGATAGATATGGCAAATAATAAATTTATAATACTTCTGTTGTATCCTAGTTTTTATTTTAAGATTTATAAGATAATGACTTCCATGTTTCAGAATTTTTCATCAAGAGTAATGCATTTTATTTTTCGAAGAAAATGCAATCAAATTTATAATTTGACGATATTTTTATTTCGGATCTAAGTGCAATTCTAACCATTAATTATGAAATAGTACATCATTCAAATGTCCATCTCAAAAGCATTTGTTTGAGCGCATCCATTGAACTTAAATTTTAAGGCTTTTTTGGCATAGTTTGAACGATATTTCGACAAGTTCTCGTGTCATTAAGTCATCCAACGATTCTGGTCAATGATTTTCTCGTAATTTAGTGCAAAAGAAACAATTCTATAGGTTTTAAATCACATAAACGAGGTGAATAATTAATTGGATCATTTCTCGAGTTAACTCGTTCACCAAACTTCGATTTCAATAAATTAATTATTTGATGAACTGTGTTACAAGTATCTTCTTTCTTTTTGAAATCACATCTTACGAACCTCCATAGAATAGTGCTATAGTGCTCACCATTGATTGTAATCGTGTAATCAACATCGTTCAAGAAAAAATTTAGACCAATTAAATTACACTTCTGGCAGGAAAATCGTACAAAACAGACAATTTTTATTGATGTAATGGCATTTGATAGATTACTTCAGGCTATGTGGTAGATTAAATACAACAATTTTGCTTGCTGAGAAAGCCATTGTTCCAGAAATGTGTTTCGAAGCGTAAAATAATTTTCCGATGAAAATTCGAACCTTTTACAATTTTCTCTAGTGACCAATTCAAAAAGTTTCGACACAAAAAATAGTGGTACGGTTTTAATTCTTTCGTTAACACAATCTTATACGGGTGTAAACCTACATCCTTCGTCAAAATACGCCACAATCAGGTCTGAGATGTGTTCATTTCTTGAGAATGCTAAGAGATCAATTGGCTTAGATTGTCTTCAACTGTGTACTAGTACAGTCGCAATATTTTTTAAGCCTCGGAAGTTCCTTCGGACATCCTAATGGTACGGAAACATTATGTAATGTTTACATCGACTTGAATTTTTGCGCTAAATGTTCAATGGAGTGTCTGGTTGGACGATTACGATGACTGAAAATAGGGACAGGGCACTTAAACAAACTACCACCAAGCCAGAATTTTTGTAATAAATTCAAATTATTTACAGTCATTATTGAAACATATTTTGATCCATGATAAAATAGCAAAGACTGGTGATTTAAATACCACCAATACCACCAGGTATCCTTCTGGGAGATATTAATAAACAAAATTGCTTCGCTCCTATTGAAAAACTCTTTGGCTGCCGTAGTATGATTGAACTATTTTATTATGCGTGGTCAAGCTATTTAACTTAAATTAACGCAAAGACAATTCTATTTCTGGATGTTCTTGATGGGATAATTTAAGAAACTTATTTGTAGCTGCCAGTTATAGACATTTATTTTCGATAATAAGCTTATTTAGGACTTAGTGGGAAACTAATCATTTCCATATTAAATTTCTCATATCAGATCTGTAAAACACTATGACATCTTAACTAATAGTTTTTTAATCTACCGATTAGTTTTTTAAGATTAGCTCCTCAAGGTCGCTATTAGAAGTTGCTTACTACATGGATCAGTATGTAGTAAAATTGTCTCTATAAGATTTCAACTTATATGTCTAAGATGTGCCTATTTAAAATTAAGAGCTCATAATATTTTATTAATTTCAATTGGTGCTTTCTCTTGTTGTATCAAAAATTTAACAAGAATTATCCTTTTTTTTTTTTTTTGAAAATATGAGAACACTTGTTGAAGACAATTTAAAACATTTTATTTGGATTTCTATAAATCAAGTAATATTTCATAGAAAAGACTTCTCTATTTCAAATCCATTACCACTTTTCCAGAAGTGATTGAAATCTACTTTAAGCCAAAGATTTTTCTATCTCCATCCATTCTATTTCCATCACCTGAATCGAGATATTTTTCCTCCTGGTTGTTTTAATCAAGTCGAAATGCAGTAGTAATTAGAAAGTTAAGAAATTCTATATAAATTTTTTTCTATTTGAAATTGATAACAGATTTATAGTTTGTTTTTCAATAAGGATATTATTTTTATCATTTACAATCACTAAAATTTAAAGGATGTTAAAATTAATGAAAAATTCTCATTTTCTTCTATAATTTTAAATTTATACCAAATGAAAATACTTGACTCAAGTCATTGTAAAAATTGAAAATTATGGAAACTAAACTTTTCTACTTCTCTACCTCTTTGAAATTCTAAACTGTAGGCTTCTTATTTTAGTGCGAAAATAAGAGCGTTATGATTGGAAATTTTATTAAAAGTTTTCAAGTTAATTAAATTATTGAAAAATGATTCGATTAAGAGTCTTAGATATGTGGGATTGATTGAATTTATTTTTGAAACCATCAAATCAAATCGTAAAAATTTGAATGATTTTTTATTTCAATACTTTCCAAAATGAACTTTGTTAATTTTACGTGATTTCAATGCTTTTGGATGTGTCTTTTTTTAAAATAATTAGAAGCGGAAAATTCATATCTAAAAATAGTTTTGATTGCCTTACGAGTAAATAATTGTTCACTAATTAAACCAAAAATTAGTATACATTTTTCGAATCCATAATTTTAACTCAAGCAATTTAAAATGAATGAGGACCACTTGGATTGGTAGAATTATTCCGAAAAACAGGTGGATGTATTATTAATTTAATAGCCACCAATAGTTACAGCATATACCAGGTTTTAGTTTTTATCGTTTTAACTATTTATTGAAAGGGAANTGCATATACCAGATTTTAGATTTTATCGTTTTAACTATTTATTGAAAGGGANAATTTTTCTATTAATTATTTTCTTTGAATTTTATTCAAATCTAATCATTTTTTCTTTGATTGATTGGCTTAAGGCTTAAATTTCTGATCTAGAAATAAAAGTAAAATAATTCACACTCAAACAACAGTCCTATAATCTTTTGAATACAATTTTTTAAAGTAATCCATAAAAAAAAAATCGTGTCTGATTTCCATTATTTAATTTCACTTAAGGTAGCTAGAAAATCTAGGAAGAATTTAAAGTAAGTTAAATATTTGCTTTTCAATTAGAATAGACAAGCAAGTGAATCCTTAAAACGTGTGAAGCTCCTTTATATTAAAAGCATTTTAATCCAAAGTAATCAAAACCATTTTTTTTTCTCTTCTGTTTTTCGTTTGCAGAGTATCACAACTTACCGGCTATGAGCCCCAGGATCTTATCGAAAAAACCCTGTACCAATACATTCATATGTCAGATGTTTTCCATATGCGATACTCTCATCAAATGTGTAAATAAAATAAACTCAACAAAATTCAAGGAGCAAGGTTTAATATTTTCTTTTTTTTTTGTCCTTTATTTGGATTTTAGTAATGTACAAGGGTCAAGTAACAACCAAGTACTATCGTTTTCTAACAAAAGGAGGTGGATGGGTTTGGGTGCAGTCATATGCAACAGTGGTGCATAATACACGGTCATCTCGACCTCATTGTATTGTTAGTGTTAATTACGTTTTAAGGTAATTAACAATGGAGCTTAATTAATATTCTCTTTTACATTACTTAACATTTAATTTGTTCTTAAAAATATTTACAGTGAACAAGAATGTAAGAATCTTATTTTAAATGAAATTCAAGGGAATGTTAAAAGTGAACCAATGGTAGCAAATATTTCTCATACAACTCCTCATACAGCTGTTCAACAACAACCAAATACAAATTCAACTGGGATTCAAACGAGTACTAATTCAAAGAGTGAACATTGTTATCAAAGGAACAATCAAAATTTTAGTAATTACAACCAAGTCACATACACTGTAAGCGAATCAAATAACAGCATGGGACAAAATTCAACATTCAATGATGTCAACTACTACAGTCATTTTTACTATGATTCAATGGAAACAAATAATATGAGACCATTTTCAGCAAATTCAAATAGTTGTAGCAGCTCAGAAAGTGATAGACAAAATCCATTGGTTGCTGGTCCAATTGTTAATGGAGCATCACCTCAAACTAATAATACAACAACTTACAATGAATTAAGTCATAATTTTGAAGTTAATTGCTTTCCAACTGGTCATCATCAACCCAATACAAGTTTCAGTGAAAATTTCAAAAACAATGGAGCCCATTACACAAGTGTAATTGTTGAGCCGCAACATTATATATCGAACGAGTATGTCCATTGAAAAGACATTATTGCTTACTAGTTTTATTTTAAGATTATTGTTAAGGTTTCTTAGCGTTGGAAACGAAAAAACTGTCAAGACTTTTTTATGTAAATATATTTATTTGGTTTATTTAAAAAACAGGCATTTTGATCTTTGGGTTTATTTAAATGGTTGTGCTATGGTGCAATTCCTCTTCACGAATGAATTTTAAAGGAAAATTCTTTTAATTTATTTCATTTTGAAATGGCTCCATGCATTGGATCTGTAGGTTCCTGTAGTTTTGAAAGATAATGTCCTACTACTATTCCATTTTATTTCAGGATCAATTTTTTGCCATATTTTTAATTTTTTTTTTGCTATGTTTCTTCATTATTAATTGAAAGTTTTCCTGTTCCCTCTTCCTGTTGGTTTCACCCATTTGAATTAACACTTTTACAAGTCTTACTTTAAACGTCAAGAAACTCATAGCTGATTCTTTACCGCATTTATAAAGGAGCCCAAAATTTCACAATAGAAGCATTTAAAAACTCGGTATCGATCTTGTGGTATAACTTTTAATTTTTGATGGCATGGGATTCACTCTTCCCAAAAGCCCATTGTACTGATTGGTAGCAAATAATTTTTTTACTTTTTTTTCGTTTTTTATCCCTTTGTTGGACTTCATTCGTAAACTAAATATCTGCATATGAAGATATATGAATAATATTGCTATCTGACCATAGTGGAATTGTGATCTTGTCTGCTGATGTGACTCCAGAGGATCAGTGTTCTTCTTCCACGTTTCATCAAAGTTTTATCAGTAGTAAGTTTATCGGCACAGAGTTTAATTCTGTTTCGTCTAATAGTATCCAAAACAAATATATTTTTTATCCGTAGATGTTTACCTACAAGTAATGAGGTGAAAAGGTTATTCAAAACCAGTTTGTGATTTATGGTCTCGACGTCTTTAGATAATCTCATTTCAGTATCACTAATAATGCCAAATTCTGGACTTATAGAGTACAAATTTTGGTACATTTCAAACTTTGAGTCATATCTATTTTGAGATGCTCTCATTCATACTTTAAAGCTCCACTTTTAAGGTTTGGATTTAATATTCTTTTTGCCTCTATGCCTTTCTTTAAAGGACGTAATCATTTCATCAATGATCTGGAATAAAATTAGTTAATATTTTTGATAGTATATATCTAGTAGGAGATGAATTTTGCTAAATATATTGTAGTATTCCTTCTAAATTTCGTGATTGCTTTTTTTAACGTATGAACCTTTTGATTTTCTCGAAGAGTTTTAACAAACAAAAAAAAGAAAAGAAAGAAAAGAGATTTCTCCTAAAGTTGATCCTTGAATAGCTCTCAATTCTACGCAATCCCTGCTTTATTTCGTACAGCAAAATCTTCTGAGAAGTATAGGAGAGTGCTTTAATGAGAATTTGTTTTTCATGACTAGATTTTCATTTTCATTTACTGAAAAATTTTTATAATATCCAATCTATGAGAATTTTTTAGTACCACTCTTCATTCAAATAAAAGAGAAAAGTTTCTCAGTGCTTTAAATTGTTAAAAAAAAAAAAACAAATCGGCTTAGATTCTCGACTTCAATGTTCTTCACCTAGAAGATTCTTAATTGTCTTAAAAAACCCGATTGCTAGATGTATAAAAAAATTAAAATTCCTGAAAACTAAGATGAATCCTTACAAGCTAATGCTCATAATCGTAGCTCTACATAAGTATCCTACGATTATGGAAAAATAACCCTCCTAATATGCCACTGTTTATCTTTGGTCATCTGAGATCAAATACGAAAAAAATGAATGCAAAAATCATTCAGACTTCATGAAGATTTCAATGTCTTCTGAATGCAAAATGATACCCAAATACCCAAAAAAGTGTCATACAGCATAATTTTTTAAGCAGGAAAGTATCATATTAAAGTTTTTTTAGAATTAAAATAGGTAAGTTTTTTGTCTATAGGTCAACATAATAATAGCAGTGGATACAACGATGACTATGAGTTTTTTAGGGAGAAAACTTCAGTAAATATTATTAAAATGAGAATACAACTGGAATGGTTCTGCTATTTTAAGTTCGAGGATCCAAATCAAAAATAGACAGTAAAAATTTGGTGAATTTCGAAGAATTACAAGTTTCAATAGATTTAATCAAAGTTCTTTATAAGCAGTAGCAAGAAATAAACCGAAACTCAATTTACTCAGAGTATACGCTTTTATTTTGATAAGTTTTTAATTAAGATGAGAACTTATCTCTTAATTTATTTTAAAGAAAAGAATCAAGGCAAAATAATTAGCAAAGTTTTGGATGGGCCCAGCTCCAGTGATTTGTGGTGAAAAAAAAAATTGTATGTTTTGATTTAAAAATTTGAGGTTGAAGATGGGAAATATAATTTTTAATAAATAAAACTAATGGGAAATTAAACAATAAATATATTTTTTATCGATATGATAAATCTTGCTAATAAAATTGAGTAGATTAAAATTATTTGAGGATGTTTTAAGAATAGTTGCAAAAATAATACTCAAATAAAGTCTGGTGATAAAACTCGATGAATAATAAAATAAAATATAAAAGAATTTAACTTCTCACTAAATAAAAGCGTAATTTTTTTAAATATCATTAGGCAAATAAACATAAAAAAGGAAAATTTGCAGAAATTGTTGAAAATGGAAAACCTTTTAAGCTCGAAATTTTTTTTTTTTTGTCATTTAAAATAATTTTAGAGCATGATTGTCGAAAAGTAGTTATAAAAATATGAAATGTTTTATTCCTGTTTATAAAAATGTTCATCAAAATTAAAAAAAAAACAAATGCTTTTAATAAGACAATTTTTAGCTCTGTAAAAGAAAAATTTTACTCACCAATAAAATGAAATTCTATAAATTCAGAGTAAAATCAATGTAATTATATTTTTTTAAATGTTCTCACAATTCTATTTAATGATTTTTTAAAAAACTTTGAAAAACTATGTCTTTGATTTTCCTAAATTTAATTGAGCGCAACAAAACTGTTTAAGTTTACTACACAAATTTCCATTGATTGAAGGAATTTCGAAATTTTTTCCCTCTTTCCATATGGCAATACAAATAAATGGTAAATGTAGTCATCTATTCGATAATAGAGGCGCATGTATCGAAACCATTTAAGTTAAAGCAATTTTTTTCAATTTTTTCCTATTTTATTGCAAAAAATTAAATTAATTTGTGGAAAATAATTTTTCGTGTTATTTCAAAATAATTTTTCCTATTTTTTTTTCATATAAAATTAAATTAAATTTTTTTTTTCGGAAACTGATAATAATTGTCTTCCGAAAATTCGAAATTAGTCAGAATTTGGATGCCATCATTCTTTTTTGTACGTCTCTTGTTACTATTGAAAGGTGGGTTCTGATGTTTTTATGATAATAATTTTATTTTATTGAAAATTATTGCTAATTTCACATCGATAAAAGATTTTATATACAAAACAATAATCAGAGGTACAAACGAAACGTTTAAATTCATAAATTTGCTTAATTATTATCTGTGATTTAATGAATTTATTTTTATATTGGAAAAATATTTTGTAGCACGTGGATGTAATTGTGATTTATTTTCAGGGAAAAATGCAAATTTTCGTACGAGGTTTGGAAGCAATTGAGGCCCTTGAGGTCTGCAAGGAAGATAACATTCAAAATGTTAAGGTGAGTTTTAAAAAAATTACCACAGAATTGTGAAAAAAGTGTTAAATCTTGACATTTGGATTTTGCAAGAGGTTATGTTTCAATTTGACATTTTGTTGAGCTGCTGGACGGATGAAAATGTCGAAAAGATTTTTCAAATCTTGCTCGATAATTTGATTTAAAATTATAAGAAAATTGCAATCTTTAAAAACAAAGTGTGACCAATAATTTTATTTTGTTTATGAGTCGGTAGATGTTAGGTTTTCTGTAAAGTGGCCGATACTTAAAGTGAACGGTTCAGAGTTATTTTTGCCATAAAGCAAGGCATTTTTACAAGATAATGTAAAAAAAGACGAGTAATCATTTAAAAATTTTGTTTTACATCTCATTTTATTTGAATTGTTTGCAATTTGTGGAAAACTTTCATTTAACCATTGGAAAATTTTTAGTTTCAACTACATCGATTTCTCTTAGATGGCAATCTTTAATATTACGTGCATTAAAAGATTGCTAATTTTTTACATACTTCATATTAAAAGTTTAAATAAATACTCAAAAATAATTTGATGAGCTAATCTTAAAGATCACTTATGTATTCTCTAATAGATCACATGAGGTAGCTATGCGATAGAATAAAAAAATCAGAAAAACTAACACGATTGCTTCCCATAAAAAAAGATTTTCATTGACTGCCTTAGGGTCAATTTACATTTTTTTTTATTTATTTAATTTCTGTCTTCAAAGTATTGAATTTCTGGGCGTTGTATTTACAATCTGCCTGATTTTTAGCCTTGATTAAAGTTGATTTTTATATCTTTAGGATATTCTTGCAAAGTTTTTGTTTTTCTAGAAATTTTCCAATTTCTGGAAGAATTTTTAAAAATCAGCCTTGAAAATTGTGAAGACTGTCTTATTATTTTCATTGTATGAGCACCGTACATTTTTGTTTTATTTAAAAGGAATTTTTTAAGTTTTGAAAAAAAAAGAAAAAATAGATATTGCACTATGCATGTGAACGCGATTGATTTTCCTCGTTTTTAAACGTGTAACGGACAAAAGTTATTGAGAGTAAAAGATTGGATAATTAATTACAAATAATATTAGTTATAACTTGTAAAAATAAAAAAATATACATTTTACTGATAATTAGTATTTAACCCTTTAAGTGCTAACCGGCGATATATTGCTCTTGACTAGAGCGATACACTATTCCTTGGCACTCAAACGGTTAATTATTGGATGGTAACGCTTAAAATAATCTCTTTTATGTAGGGCCGCCACCTTATAAAAGCTGTATATGTATCAGACTTCAACATGAATTCTATTTTATATGAAATATTTTACTTTAGAAGTAGTTGTTATTTTTTCTAATTTATATTTCTTATAACCTGACGATAACTTAAAATTACTATCTTTTCTTGAAGTCAATTTAGTAGATGATGAAGGCATTGTTTCGTGATGTTCTTGTGTAGACTCATTTGTCCATTTCTAGCCAACTATATAAACAAATTTTTTAACATTTTATTTATTGATTTATAAAATTATATACGCGGTAAGAGTTGAATAATTCGCAGTTTATCAAGAACATATAGTTTTTCCCATAATTTTATAATAAGAAATGTATAGGTCTGCACGATTAACTCCCTTCATACATCTATTTTAGTTAACAATACAAAAAGGCTATTTCATTGTTTTCCTGGTATTCTATTCTTTTTTTGTTTTTAGTTTTTTCACAATAGGTTAGTTTTCAAAAAACGATAAAATAAAACAACGTTCTCTAATGCAATAGAACTTACTACTGCAATAATATTTATGGTGTAACTGAGAACGATTATTGTGATAACACAGTATTGGTATGATGGTAGTTTAAGACATGTGCAATTTGTGTGCAAATTCTTGCTTATTCAAAATCGGGTAATTCTAAAGTTATTGGAATGTAAATATGCTTTACATATGGATGGCTCAATTGACTAATCGATTAACTCCAGTTATAGAATATAGTGAAGTCCTATCACTTTTAAGGATATTTCCTATAAA
>JXPE01018174.1:0-14216 GCA_001015215.1 Holcocephala fusca
GAACTATATTACTATTTTCCTTTAAGGATTTAATTTTTAATTTTAAGTACTCCAAATGTAAAAAAATTTCAAAGTCCTCTTATTTTGATTAGGACCCTTCAAATTAACATAGCACGATACACTAAAAGTATATAAATACTTTTTTAAGACGTTTAATCACGAAATTCTATTATTGACTAGATATACCTGTAATATGAGCTCTATAGGAACCTTATCGCAGCAGAAACAATCTTTCTAGTAAGTTTCTTTAGTTCATCAGACAAAACTAAATAATCTATCGTATCTTTTGGAGTTAACCAATCTAAGCGGAGTAATGATGCAATTCAGATTTTATAAATCTTATTTTGCACTACTAAAGAATATGATTTCTGCTACAGGTATAATACATAACAAGAACTCAAAATTTTTAGCGCTTTATTTTGAGTAAAATAAAAAAATATAATAAACTTTAACATCATATACAATTTAGGAACAAAAGCCTGTACCTTACTGCTTGATAAAAGAAAATATATTAGTTTAAGTATAACAAATGTAATTCGGAATTATCAAAACTACACGTATACCTATGAAAGCTTATCGTATTCTTAAAAGACATAATAATTTATTAGTTTTTCAGAGGAATAGTATTGTTACCTTCTCTTAAAAATTTTCTGCTTTCCTAAATATTCAACAGTGAAAAACCATGGACGCAATTGTGTAAAACTGCTGCCTGAGTGCTTCATCACGATAATGCATCTGCTCACTTATCATTTATCATAAATACAAATAATACAATTTCAGATTACATCCCAAATTAAAAACTCTACTAAAAAATAAAAAATTCTTATAAATTTTATTAATTTTATTAAATCACTGAAAGAAGACGACACAAGTTTAAGAGATTCAACGATTAGAATGAATAATTTGCGGTCTTAATTAGAGACGTGTAGAACCAATAAGATGATATATTAAATAATATCTGCTTCAATATCAAAATGGTGTATACAGGATGTACATAGGGATAAATACGATAATAAGAAACAAAAGAAAACCTGCTTAAAACTAGTAAATATTTATCCAGATTGAGTTTTAAACCTGTTAAACTAAATTTAAAATTGCAAAAAAAGAGTTAATAACTTACTACCTTCACGTTTTGTTCATAATTTGTTGAAGTATCGAAGAAAATTGTACAACCAATTTTAGAAACTTAAATAAAATTATCGAAAATGAATTAATAGTGTAAATTAAGGTTTTACCTGGTGTGCTTCTTTAAGTTGTATTTTTTGAAATTCAAGTGAAATCTTACATACTCGCGAATTAGTCAATCTACAAGATGATAAAATTAATTAGAAAAAAATTAAGTTTTTGAACAATTCCTTCAGAAATTTTCTAACCAAGAGACTTTGGCACTATTTTCTTACGTTGAAAAACCTTTTAAAAAAACATAAAAATATGTGCTAAAAATTAAACGAAAAGCAAAAATATAGCCATTTTTGGTTTTTGCTTTGAACTCTTGAGGCTTAATACAAAAACTTTTAAGCAAATATCAAGCACCTTCTTGTTGAACCCTCAGGTAAAGGTAAAGGTAGAAAAGTTTTCTTCATTTCTTAATAGCATATTTTTGAAAAACAATCAACAAAAAATAATTATGNGATCTAATAGTGTAAATTAAGGTTTTACCTGGTGTGCTTCTTTAAGTTGTATTTTTTGAAATTCAAGTGAAATCTTACATACTCGCGAATTAGTCAATCGACAAGATGATAAAATTAATTAGAAAAAAAATGAAGTTTTTGAACAATTCCTTCAGAAATTTTCNTTACTACCTTCACGTTTTGTTCATAATTTGTTGAAGTATCGAAGAAAATTGTACAACCAATTTTAGAAACTTAAATAAAATTATCGAAAATGAATTAATAGTGTAAATTAAGGTTTTACCTGGTGTGCTTCTTTAAGTTGTATTTTTTGAAATTCAAGTGAAATCTTACATACTCGCGAATTAGTCAATCTACAAGATGATAAAATTAATTAGAAAAAAATTAAGTTTTTGAACAATTCCTTCAGAAATTTTCTAACCAAGAGACTTTGGCACTATTTTCTTACGTTGAAAAACCTTTTAAAAAAACATAAAAATATGTGCTAAAAATTAAACGAAAAGCAAAAATATAGCCATTTTTGGTTTTTGCTTTGAACTCTTGAGGCTTAATACAAAAACTTTTAAGCAAATATCAAGCACCTTCTTGTTGAACCCTCAGGTAAAGGTAAAGGTAGAAAAGTTTTCTTCATTTCTTAATAGCATATTTTTGAAAAACAATCAACAAAAAATAATTATGTCATAAATAAAAAATAATCACTTAACATTAAAGGTCTGACATATGAGTGTAGTTTCATTACGGAAATGCAGTACACTCCAAATCTACCGCTCTACTCGTACATGCACCCTAATCATATCAAAATTTAATCTTCTATTCAGGGTTCTTCACTAGGTTAAATATTTAAAATTTTTGGAAACGAGAAAAGTAGTAGTTAAGAACATTCTTCTGTTGGATAAAATAGAGAGATAGGAATGGGTTGCAAACTAGCAATCAGTGAAATATGACGGCACTTTTAATATGCAGCTTTGAGCAACAAATAGAAAGTAATTCTGAGACAAAATTGGAAAAGTTGATCACGCTAAAGGACTGCAGAGATTGAATTATCTAACGCATGCTACAATAATCAATTTTGTGCAATTGTGCTCTAGAAAAACTACAATAATATTTATTGGTTTTTGATTAAACTTCAGCCATACCATATTTCACTACAACAAAGCCTTAAAATAACAAAAGAATTGCACAAATTTCAAATAAGAACACAATTTTTTTGCTCTGAATAGGATTGAAAGGTAATCATGTAGAGGAATATAATTTATTAAAAATATTTTTAAGCGTTAACATTTTGCGGGAAAATTATTATTTTGGATCTAATTAAGAGATGTGCAAAGGGAAACACTAACTACTGTATTACTCCGCCAAAAACAAAGGTGATTTATTAAAGCTATTAAAAGTTAGTTAAAGGATTTATGCGTTAGAGAAGCTTATAATACACGCATATACGATTTTCGACTGAAAAGTCATTTTTTTGCATAAGAACGTTTGTGAGAAAAACAAATTATTATAATAATAGAAAAAGCCAAAGAAACTAAAAGCAGCACACCACCCAGAAAAATTAATATTTTGTTGCGAAATTATTAGATGGAAAGGATTTTTCTTGAACCAAAATAAAGAATTGATATTAAGCCTCAATTAGAAGTTCTAAACTTAAAATTATCCCAAAATTTCTAAATTTACTACTTCTAAGAAAATGAAATTATAATTTAGGAAGACTAGACTTTTCACAAGAGATCTTACCGCCCTCTTACTACACATGAAAACTAGTGTTTTGATGCAGATGGAGGAAAATGAAAAAACATGGATCCCTATTTCTCCGATAAGAAACAAATAAATATTTCTACCAATGTTTGCAATGAGAAGATTTCTCGTTTCGAATTCGAATTTACGAGAGTTAACGTTATTGTCTATAAGACCAAATCGTTATGTACAAAGTATGTCGTAAAAATACCGAAACTTTTTAATTTTAAAAACCCAGTTAGCTAGAGGTGCAATTTGATAAATCAATAACTTTTTGCATTAGCCTTGCAGTAATTTTAAATGCAACACTGCTCCCGACAGATCCCATCTATCAATAGACTATTGTCAAATTTTGAGCAAACAGCATTATTTCGTTTGTGTTTGAAAGCCTACAATCTCGTGAATTTTAACGAGAATGGAAAAAGTGAATTTCATGTGCTGCCCAAGCATTATTTTATGGCCTAAAAACAACCATCACATGTGGAGACTCTGCGCATAACGATTTCAATGGTTAAGAAGTGATTTGTTGAGTTCCGTTGTGTTGTACGAGCACAAATAACGCCGAATGCTAAAATCTCCTAAAAGACCTCGTCACGCCAGAAATCGTCGATAAAATCCATGGAATAATACTCGCTCATCTCAATTGAGTGGGTAAATCACATTTTACATGCATAGTTAGATATGAAAAAACTATCCACATAATGAATGCTGCGATTGCTCTCACTCGACCATAAGTGCAACCGTGTAACCACTTCATAGGAATATTTGATAATTTTCAGCCACAATCCGAGAGAGTTTTGTCTTGTTTCGATACCGTAGATTATAGATCCATCACAACACACCAGAAACCAAGAAACAATCGAGGCAGTCGATTTCTCCGGATAAACGTGCACCAAAGAAGACTAAGGTGGATCTGTCGGCCAACAAGGTTATGGGCACAGTTTTTTTGAATTTTGGAATGCACATGATGTTCATTCATATCGATTGCACTGAAAAGGGTAAAGGATCACAAACGAATGTTATTCAGAGCTTTTACACAGATTCGATAATAATTTGACGCAGAAATAACCGCATTTGGAAGAGAAAAAAGTGCTGATCTATCAAGACAATGTACCGGTGCATACGTGTGCAATCATCATGGCAAAAATCCATAAATTTTACTATGAACTGCTACGCCCAAATTACTCTTTAGATTTATTCTCCTCCAATTATTTCTTGTTTCCAAACCAGAAGAAATAGCTGGGCGATAAACCATTTGGGTCGAATGAAGAGGTCATTACTGAAACAAATGCCTACTTTGATGACTTTGAGCAAACCTTTTATTTAGAAGGAATAAAATAATTTGAAAAACGCTGGACTAAATGAGACTATAATGAGAAATAAAATACTACCCTTCTATTTTACCGAAATTATTTCTATTTATTTAAANCAGATTTATTCTCCTCCGATTATTTCTTGTTTCCAAACCTGAAGAAATAGCTGGGCGATAAACCATTTGGGTNTAGATTTATTCTCCTCCAATTATTTCTTGTTTCCAAACCAGAAGAAATAGCTGGGCGATAAACCATTTGGGTCGAATGAAGAGGTCATTACTGAAACAAATGCCTACTTTGATGACTTTGAGCAAACCTTTTATTTAGAAGGAATAAAATAATTTGAAAAACGCTGGACTAAATGAGACTATAATGAGAAATAAAATACTACCCTTCTATTTTACCGAAATTATTTCTATTTATTTAAAATAAATCCCCTCAGTATCAATACATCGCTGATATTGACGTTATTATTTCAATGAAAGCCGCTAGCAGTTTTTCTTTTAGTTTAAAAGCGTTCAATTATTTTTAGGGCATACTGCGTATGTAATGGAGTTGTGTCTGTCCTGTTTTATTTCACCAGAAAATCAGACTTTTGAAATGATGTTATTTTTCATTTCCAACTTTCAATAATCTGAAAGAAAATAATAATAATATTTCCTATTTATACTTCTCGTCCTCTCTGATAAGATTTCCCTGTGCAAAATAAAACAATTGAATTCTCACCAGATAATTAAAAAAAAAAGTTGATTCTGCTCACATAAATAGTAAAATAAAATTTTAATATATTTGTAATCTGACTTGGCTTTGATGAGTGGAAGGACTAACTCAAAAAAATTATAAACCCACCTTAATTTAGTGGTGATGAAAAGAAAAACGACACATATATCCTTGCTCTATGTACTCACATTACCTGTACTTTCAAAAGTTGATAGAATAAAATTATATGGGGGTACTGAACGTAAAACAAGTCGATGAAACCTTTTGAAATCAACATGAGAAGTGTAGCTACGAAATTCATTTTATTTCAAAAGGATCCAAAAACCATGACTCCGGCTGTTGTCATGGTCACAGACTGGAGATTTTATTTGTATTTACAATGCTGAATTCCATAGATACATGCATCATCGTCATTTCAGTTCTAACGAAATTACATTTTGACCCTCTCTTGTATATTGGTAAAGCATTCCTGTTTGCTTTTCGTGCTTTATTTATTCATAATTCTAGATCTCATTGTTTAACTAAAAAGCCTTTCCAAGGATAGCACTCCTACTTGAATAGATTCTACCATTTATTTAATCATTGCAAACAAAACTCTTTGGATTCTAGTATCATCCTTGTAACTTCAAATTTATCCCCGAGGATATAAATGTTGCAATAAAACCATAAATCATTTAATCTAAGACCACATGTCTTCAAATCATCGAAACGCAACTATGTGCAAAGTATTTAACAGAACAGGGACAATATTGTCATTACTTTAATATTTGTTCAGCTTACACACAAGAATTCACATAAAATTCAAGGCTATTGAAATAATTTTTTTAAATGAGAAATGAAAGAGCTTCACTGTTCCTAATGTCCTCATTTACAAATTTGAACCTCACAATCTACAAACTTTTGATAAAGAGATCCATACGATATTCTCGCATATTCTTTGGATCCCATTAATAGCACACATAATAATTAAAGTAAGTCACATATTTAGGACAATTCTTAAATTCAATAAGTGAATAGTGAAATATTTCTTACTCTTTAAAATATAAATAAATACAAGATCTATGACTTTTTCGCTCGCTTCTTCATTTTAACATTTTAATAATTAATAACTTTCTTCTGTTTCCCCAAATGAAACCTAGAGAGCTTTGTTTCGGTAAGAGCTAACTTGATATCTTCTTGGATTCCGATAGCATAAATTATTAATGTATAAGGACCTGTCGAAAGTATCGAAACGCGGAAAGACGGAGAAGAAAAAATATAAACAATAGACTGAACTATGCAAGAAAATCTGGCAGAAGAATTTAAACGATTCGCAAATATTTAAAACTTTCAAGAAACGCCGAAATTCAAATTTTCAATTCATCTGTGAAAATGAATCTTATGGAATAATGGCTTGTCAAGAAGATGATTTTCAGTGGAAAAACGATGTCATATAAAATTTCAGAATAATTCATAGAGTAGTTTTAATTTGGAAATCCTTCGTGTTGAGCGCAGTTCGTATTGTTCGATACAATGGCGAAAGAAAAATGTCAATTCGCAATTCCTTTTGGATGAAAAAAACTTGTGTGGGAATAAAAGATAAAAGTGATACTGATAATAGAAATCTTCAGCATCTATGAGAGTCATGCGATATTCATTCACAGATGTAAAAGAGGCTGATCGTGAATTTTTGGTTAACAACTCCTAGGATTTTCAGTGTACGTGATTATTAATTAAATCGTCCACAGAATCCACAATATAATTCTCACTGTTCGCGAAACGAAAATATACGAACTAGTAAAGACAGTAGGCATATCTTTCAGAATGGTAATTAGAACTTTACATGAAGACTTAGCAAGCTGTTGGCTGAGTAAATTTCAAAGCCGCATTTTCCCCTTTTTAAGTGAAATTTTTTGTTTCTAATCGTCATCCTTAATAAAACTTGAATATGTTTTTTTTTTTTTTGATATTCAAAAGGAATTATCCTCATGGACTTGAATTTTGAAAAGAAACTATCGGATTACAAGACGAGTTAATGTCGCATTCATTAAAATCAGCCGACTTGGCATTTGGGAACTTCTGTTTGTTCCCCAACATAACGACGTGACACGCGAGAAAATAATTTATTTCAACCATTGTCGAAGAGAAACCTACTTTTTATAGTTGGTTAAAACGTATCTTCCTAAAAGAAGAATACCTCTATAGGAAAAAAAGTTATGTCTTCTTTCCTAACATGGTTACTTATTGATCCTCCCTCATGTATAGAAAGAAACGAATGCCATTTAATGCAAATTTCTGCTTCCTATTAATGGTAGAAAAAATCACAAACTGTCTTTAAATTACTAAAAAAAAAAAAACAAAAATTTTCGCTCATTTTTAAAAAATGAAAATAAATGCTTTGGGCTCATTCTGAAAATAAATACCATAAGCAATCCCCAAGACATCCTCACGATATATCTGGTAAGAAACGTAACGTTTCTCTTCATAACATCAAAATGCTCAACCATTGTTTAGCATTAGCCATTTTAAATAATATATTGTTTTTCTTTGATTCTGAAATCAAAAAGAGAATGCACATATAAAAGTCTTACTATAACTTTTTTTAACTCAATTTTTTAATTCCTGAAGAAAATTCCCAAAGTACTATCTGCACCAACAAAGAAAGTGCCTAGAGATTTTTTCTATTCTGCAAAAATTCTCAATAGCTGCATATAATTTCATTAAACTCATTAAGATCAACTGATGCATGATATTACTTTAGCCTATTATTCAAAATACTAAACAATGAACAATTGTTTTTACTTGTGCAAGAAATCTCGTTCTATTCGCTCATTTAAATATTCCCTAAAGTTAAGATCCCGATAAAAAGTGCCAATCAAGGAGGATATTTTCGATAGCTAGCAAACTAGCAAAAATAAAGAAAAACTTAAGTAAAATTAGCAAAGGAATTACATAAAAAGTACAAAATAGTTTTCAATCTTATGAAGAAATCAGAATCCCAAAAAAAAATTGAAAGTTTGAACGTCACGTAATTTAACATTTCATAATTTAATGGATTAAATTCTCAACTGATTATGTCAAGCAAGCTCCAGCTCCTGAAACTCTCCTGCTCAGAATTGTTTAATAAGAAAAAGTAACCTTTCATTAGGACAGCCCCTAATCAATCAGGCTAATTCTTGAAGACGCTTTTTAGACTCTTGCACTTTTTGTGCAACAGACTTTTCTTCGCTCCGGTACTTTTTTTCAGAAAAATTTACTCATGAAAGTGGACTATTTTTTGGTGCATGAAATTTATCGAATTTTTATATTTACTGCAAGTAATCGAAATAATAATAAATTGTTATATTCGCAGGAACATTCAAATCATTCAAAATCAACATCGTTTAAATTAATACTCACTCTAAGTCACAATAACTAAATCTTCAATAGTTATAGTCCTATAAAGAACTTTTTCTTTACAGAAATCAAATCCTCAGCTTTTCTTACGAAATTGAGAGATGCTTAGTTTTGAATTGTAAAATTACTTTACCTAATTATTTCTTTATACAAAGATCTATGGTGGAAATCACCAAAACCTCGACCATCAATAGTTAAAAATTCTAAAGCTTTAATATTCTAAAATGAGCTGTAATTACCCTTAAAAAATTAACTTTAATATTATTATCAATTTCCAGCCGAAACTCACATAATCTCATAGTCATAGGAAACGAACACAGAAAACAAATACCACCATTTGTGAAGCGAGGAAAATGGAAAGAAAGTTTCCACGTAATCACATCCTGAACATAATTTTGCTGCACACTACTACGCCATGAGCCAACCAGGCCATGAGACAGAATTCTGTAGTACAGTTCTCCTAGCTTTTGAGTTTTTTTCTTTTTTTCATTGTTTTTTTTTTGTTTTTGCTTTTATTTTGATATACTAACACATTTGCAGTTCCATACAAAAACCAAAACCGTCCCAATTCGAATTCTAGTAGTTAAACCAGCGAAAATTTCCCGGGCACAGCATCCATACAGGGTACACCAAAAAGCGTTCAACTTCACTTTCGATCGCTTGCTCCCAAGCTAAAAACCGTGTTACTGTAAAGGTTCGTTCGGTTAAGGGCGCTGCTTTCAAAAAAAGGACATGCACATAAAACTGGGGAGAGAAAGAAGATATTTTCCCAGGCTTCCGTCAAACATCCAAACTGTTCACACTACTTATCACCTCTCCCTTTTCCCTTTCTATATGAATAAATCGCTTTACCTTCCTAACCACCCATCCCACTCTACCAAAATAACCCATTCTACGTACGCCAGGCTTTTACCCAATTTCACCCACCCAGTTCCAAGTTTCAGTTTCTTTTGTATTTGTGAAAACTTTCAAATGTAACATGCTCTCGTTGTTGAAAACTGGGTGCAAAATATCCCAGGATTGCATGATTTTGCATACAATCTCATCTCAATAAACTTGTGTTCAGTATGAATGTGCAAAATCATCTCCGGTAAACAAATCCGGCAAGAGCTGGTAGCTGGTAGCTGGTAAAAGATCAATATAATTCTCCGGATGCTGTGTCTTCATACACTCGCGTGTTAGCATCTCTACTAAAAGAAGAATCAAAGTATTGGAAAATACACGAACCACCACCACACCGAATCACATTTTAGTCTCCATTAGAAAGAAAAATGTTAGGAAGAAAAGGAAAATCCTCCAATTTTAGGAAAATGGTTTGAAGGTGCCTAATCGTTACTATAGCAACTCGTGATTCTAGTTGAAACGATTCTTCTGATATTTTTTACTTCTGCGGGGTAGATAAAAAGGATGGTAAGTGCATTTGTTGGCATCTTGTGTTATTTTTATTCTAGCCTTGTGTGATTCCATCAGTTTATTTTAGGGGTCGAAATATAGTTCTATACCCAAAGTTGTATAGAAAATATGTGGGAGATAAAAATTGTATATTAAGAACAAGTAACATTTAATTTTGGTTTTGTGTTTTATTCTTTTTTCTTTCCTTTTCTTTTACATAGTGAGTGAATACGGACAGTACCTCTAATACTAACTTGGAGAGATCTAAAATAAAAACGAAATTTATGTCTATTGTAACTATTTGTAAAATTAACAAATCAATTGTATAAAACACGATGAACACTGCTTAACCTCCTCACCAAAAAAAATTCATTTGTAGAAGCTTTCCGCAATCAATGGACTTTCAATATTCTTATCACATCTTAAATGGTGGGACCTATTTCAAGGTTCGCGATCAAGACTTTTTTCCTTCAGAGAAAACAGAGATTACCTCATCTAATTAGATAAAACTTTCAATCATTTTAACAGTAGTTCCTTGGGTATTAACTGATTGACAAAATCTCAGCCATGTTGTAATTTCTTCTATGCTTTTATTCATATTTTGAAATTATAAAAATTAATTCTTTTTAATATCGAAATTGCGCGCGGTTTTCGCATGAAAAAATATAGAAAATCCAAAGAGAAAAATAGTAACTAGCTTCTTCCAGGAGAAAATAATTAAATTTTTGAATGAATAATTCTTTTTGTTGTTTTCTCTTTGATTTTCAACATTTCTTAGTCAAAGAAATTTAATATTTTTGAAATTCTTAATTGAAATCAAGAATGTTAAGTGAAATATTAAAATGAATTGCCATTTTTGTTACAGGCAAACAGGAAACTAATTCAAAAGTTAGTTTTGACTTCATATTCATATCCACAAGAAAAAATTCTTATCGGTTAATTGCTTTCTATAACAATTTAAATATCTATGAAACTTCAAAGAAAATTATTATTAGTATTCACTGCTAATCACTGGGATCAAAAAAGAGACACTTTTTGTCCCCATTAGCAATAATACAGGCATCCTTCAATTTTAAGCAAAACTCATTTTACACAGGCTTACTTATATAGGATATTTTTTGTCTCAAAAATATGAATCTTGGAATCAGGGCACAGATATTATTGTTAGATAAATCCCCTGTACCATTTAACAGACTTATATTATTCAAATACATAGATTGAGTCTTTGCCTCCTCCTATAGCGAGCTTAATAATTCAAGCTTAAGATTAGGAGATAATTTTTGTATTATGAGAGCCAGTACATTAGAGCGAGTACATTAGCTTTACTTTTGCATTTTTTCAGTCCAAATAGTAGTGTAGGAAGTAGTGATAAAACGTAATATAATGCGAAAAATATGCTTATTTGTGTCAATAAACTTGAGATGCTCAAGAGTTAATAGCTGTTTAAAGCGAAGCATATCTAAAGGATATGGCAAACCTGGTGCCAATAAAGGAATTAGGGAAAATAGTTCCATCGACTGCAATAATGCAGGTTTAAGTCTTGAAGGACTTGATTAAGGTAAAGAATTTCAGAAAACATTTTTTAATAAAAAAAAAGGATCTTAAAACTTCAAATAACAATAAAAAATATGCTCAACCAAATTGGAAAATTTTGCAAAAATATCTGAAAAATGCGCTCTTGAACATCGTAACATTAACCCAAAGTAAAACTGCTAACGTTAATAAAGCCAAACAACTAGCAGACCACCTCGTGAAGTGGAGGGTATCACAAAATAAGATATGATTAAATTTCTATTATCAACTCAAATAGTGGATTTTTACTAAAATCAAAGAAAAGAAGAATTCTTGGTGATAAGAGAGAGCTCTGGAAACTGTCTCAGTTTTTTTTTATGTATTATTGTTAAGTTATTTTCATATTTTCCGTTTTAGTAAATAGGCTGAAATGACATATGCAAATGTATGTTTTTGAATGCTGCATAAATACAGAAATAATTTTACTTTAGTATTTTTAATTTCCGGTTTTACTATAAAATGTTTGCTTCATATTTCCTACATTTCTTGATTAGATTTATATGATTCATGGTTTAGTGATACCTACCATACTTTTTCCATACACACTGTATTTCAATTTACATGTTTTTATATAAATCACTTAACAACCCATAAGTAAATTAGATGATTTTTGTATTACGAAAGCAAGAACTAACATTAATCAAACAGAAAAACTATTACAGCAATTTATCTTCTAGGCTTAACACCCGTAGGTAAATTGTTAACTTTATAAATATCCTGACATTGAATTTTTAACAAAGCTTGATATAAGTTATAATTTGTGAGCACGAATTGCAACTAATTTTTATTTTAAAATGTACACTGAAATGAATTCCATTGCTATATCGGTAAACAAGTCCTACTATTTTTATTGAAAACATAGTAAAAACCTACTAAAAAATGTTGAACTTCATTTAGATCAATGGATTTTCCAAAAAGCCTATTATTAATCCTACAGAACACACACATTTACATTTATCTCAAAACTCCCATAGTTGATAATTTTAGTGATTAATAAATTATCACCAATAATTAGTGAAAATCTTAATAACTTTGTCTTGGAATTATCCACGGAAGATTGAAAATTAATTCTCAGTACTGGTAATCTGAGTAGTGTCTTTTTACATAATTTAAGGATAATTTCTTATCGGAAAAATTATTAAATTTCCGAGAAAATCACAGTACTAAGCATTTGACATCATTTAGCAGCATTTGACATCATTTAAAGATCTAATAGAGAACTAAAAACTTTCGATACGAATCAAAAATAGAAATTAATTGAATCACCAGCCTAAAACTCCTAAAAACCAACAAACAGTAGGAGCCAAGCAATAGCGGAAAAATATTGCACAAATTACTCTTGATCTATGGCTTAAGTAAGAAAATATCCAAATCAATTGATAATCTCTACTGAAATTAGTATTGTAGTAATTAAATGACTTTTTAACGAAAAACCAACTGTTTAAAACTAGTCAATGTCAATTTATCATAATAACAAATTAGTTAAATTAAACACGGAAGGAGAACTACATGACTACATGACTATAACGATAACTGCCTATTTAGTTACTGGTAGCAGTTTTAATGGTTCTAATAATCTCTTAAAGTAAATATTATACGTTTATCAAGAACAATAAATTCCATGAATAATAAAGTAACACCTTATCAATTATTTCTTCAAAAATTTTTTATAAATTCAATTAGAGCTCACCGAACTTATTTTAATTGGCATCCCGTTTCATATTCTTCTTTCTTTCAAACAACTACAGTATAAGCTTTAGTCGCGCATAACTGGTCAAAAACTTCAAAAACTTCAAAAATCGCATAAAGTGGCACATTAAGAAATAATGATGTAAAAAATTTTCTTTAAAAGCTAAAAAAAAGACAGTTTTTTAAAATATTTTTCAAGGATTTTTTGTATTTAGATCTACTTTTTTAGCATGAAAACCAAAGTATTAAAGTAAACAAAGCATTGAATTACTAAAAATATGCTAACAAATTCCTTAACTTGAAGACAATTAAAATTTTAAAAAATTAGTTTTGCAAAAATAATGGAGCCATTTTAGAATGCTGAAATGCCGTTCGTCTTACTTCTAAATCTCAAATTGAAGTGTTAATTGTAACTAGTGTTGTTAGATAAAGAAACAGGCATCGCTAGAGACTCTTCAAGTCAGACTAAAATAAAACTGACATTGGTGAGACAGTAGTTGCAGGCAAATAAAAATTCTAAATATCAAAAAATTTATGGTAGAGAAATCTAATTTGTTAGATTAAATCACTTTCTGATTTAGATTCGTGCAGTTATCACAATTATATCATTTTTGATAGGAAGATTTAAAAAAATTTAATAAACATCTCATAAATGGAATGAGAGCATTCTTAAATACAAACCTTTTATCTTCGGCGACTTCATTTTCTGAAAACCAATATACAAGAATTGAAGTCTTTATTTTAAATTTTAATCCGCGAGAGCTAAAAACAGACTATCTTAAATGGCTAT
>JXPE01018174.1:14396-27325 GCA_001015215.1 Holcocephala fusca
AAAAACATACTCTCTTAAATGGCTATGGAATAGAATTTAAAAGAATTTTTATTTATAAAATGATTTGCCAGAATTTTTAATTTTTTATTTGCAAGAGTAACTCAAAAATAAGAGACAATTTAACTTAGCAAACATAAAAAAAAAATCTTCGTAAATAAATAGACAAGAGAAAAAAGTATTTAGAAACTTAACTGACATAAAAGTGCTGTTCCACGGCATATCCAATGAGAGGGATTTGTTTTTTTATTGCATTTTAAAAGAATTGCTACGACAAAATTTGTACTATGACCAGTTGTAGACAATACTCCTCGTCTTTCAGCAGTTTTATATAGAGGACACACATAAACATGTCCTTCTATTAAATCACTACGTTTAATTGGCTTCATCCAAATAAGTGGCATTTCATTATAAAGTTCGCGGGGATAAGATTCAGCTAAATGTCCATTTTCACGATCCCATCGTGCACCTTCCAAAAATAATCCATAAACATAAACACCATCTGCAGGGGGAGTCTTTATGTTTTTTCTGTCTTCTCTCATGACCTCGTAGTCAAAAGCAAGTAAATCGATTGGAATGACGTACTTTCGGGCGAAGTTTTGTTGAGCACCCGTTAAAAATGCTTGAGTAAAGTAAAAACCAGACAACCAATAAGTTGGGGGTGGCCCATTTATATACCAGTCCTATGTACAGGAATTCAACTTGTTAGATCGATACACGAACAAGACCGCACATACTCAAAAAGTTACTTACTTGCAAAAATGATAAACGTTCAAGAAAATCTTTAACATAACTTCCCAGCGGCTTTAGACTTGGATACGATTTATTAGCCCACATTTGTGGTATTTTTCCTATTAGAACCGCCTTGTAAACTTCTTCAATTTGAGCTGTCATGACCACCATACCTGCAAAATATTAAAATTTCATAACGCTTAGTAGCATTGAGATATTTTTATTGTCATCTGCTTAGTTGTCAGTTTATATTTTGGACTCAACGAACTATATATCTGCTTGGTAAGTCTCACAAGACAAATTCTCATTGACTAGATTTATGTCATTGCATTAAAATTTATCATTTTTAGAAAAATGCCATATGTGAGCCATGTTTCTGGCGCTAACAGAGTTTTCGATTCAATTTACGATCCACTTTTTACGGTCCCAGGAAAAAAAGATGCTCATCGAGCAAATATTATTGCTTTATCTAAATCAGCTCCTATTCACATTCTACCAAATTATAAAACTATGTTTAGTGATCGTTCGCCGGATTATAGGAGTATTTTTTGGAGACAAGAAAATTGCTTACCATATTTTCGTTTACATGCAGGTAGCTGGAAATTTCCAGTCTATACAACAAAATTGAATTTGATTTGGTAAATACTTAAATATTTTTCCATTGAACAGGCGGTGATGATTGTGAGGATCAACAAGTTACAAATGACGATATTAAAGGAAAATATAGAACAAGCTTCTTTTCACATTTATCTGAAAACAAAGCAATTATAAATCTAAAACTAGATTTGCCAGATAATTTTAATCAAAACAATTCAAAAACTCCAGAACCATTAATTAAAAATGTTGGGTGCCAAACTTTGTACAGGTAATTATATTTTAGTAAATTTAACTAATACAATATTTGAATACACTCATTTTATTTTAGAGAATCATCTGCTCAGACTCGTCCCTACCAACCTGATGCTGTAATTCCATCAGAATTAACTGAAGAACCTGAAATTTTTCGAATAAATAAACTAATAACTGGGGACAATTACCCAGGGGAATTTGAAGCAAAAATAGTAGAACGTACACGGCGACGCAGAAAATGGGAATTAGATTTACCTCTTGCAAAAACTGAGCAGGATGCTAAAACAAGAGCAATCGTTCTTGAAGCTTTTGAATGGGAAGAGTGGCTATCAAGAGAGCAAGAAATTGAAAATGTACAAAATAAGCGTTTAGAATTTATCGTTCAATTACTTAAACGACGAGATCATTGTTTTGCTCTTAAGTCTTTTGAAAAAATTAAAGTCAGCACAAAACGTATTCAAGAAAAAGAACAAAACGAATTAATTAAACTTAAAAAAAATCATGAACGTAAGCTTCGAAAGCTTGAAACACAACATAAGAAAATTTCGAAGAGATATAAAAAAGAAGATATTGTTAAAGAACATATCGATTATAGCTCAGAGTTATATGGGCCACAAATTAGATTTGGTGTTAATCCAAACCGACGTCATTATATTAGTCTAAGAAAGCAATTTTGTATACGTATGGAAAAATTAGACAAACAGATTAAAGTAACACCAACAGCATTTTGTTCAATTTCAAAATATAATCAATTAGCTAAACCCAAGGAATTACAAAAAGAAATTACTCAAGGATTTTGTACAGATTCAAATTTGAGGAAACTTTATGAAACCTTGAAGGTAAAAGTAAAAGTAAAACATAACCAACAACATATAAGATTGACTATCAGTTTGATTCAATTTATAAATAAATTGAAAATTAATTCTATACAAACAAAGATAATAAAGTTTTGTTGTTTTTTACATTCAAGTAATATCTTTGAATTCTCAACGAAGTTATATATTTCTTTTTCATAAAATCCATTTGATTTTTTTAATCAAACTCTAATAACTCTATAAGAACTTAACAAATTTTCTTTTCACATTTTCAGAGTTTCAGAGAAATGGACCGGGAGAAGAAACCTCCTAAATGTCTAATTCAAAAAGAAATCTTGACTGATTCAACACCTCCAACACCGATGTCCCTTGAATGTGATAACATTCCCCAAACAAATTATCAGACTACCGTCTTTTTACAAAAAATCATTAAAGTACGAATACAAATGACTTTTTAAGATAGAAATATTTTCAGTTAACAAAAACTCATTAATTTTAGGGTCGAGCAATACAAAATATTCTTTATAAAGGAAAAGAAAGCATTAAAGGATTAATTGACGAGCTGAAATCAACGAGCATATTAACTTCTTTCTCCCAACTATATTCTGATGAAGCTGAAGAAATAATACGCCTGAAGATTATGGCCTATAAACAACATAAGCATCTTAAACAAATTATGAAATCTGAACAAGAAATAAAACAAGTTTTTTGTGAAGCAGAAGCAGTAATTATTTCAAATATTTTAAAGTTTCTTGAGAAGGAATTGGAACGACTCTATGAACAAAGGAAAGTTCATGCAATGTGCATGCTGGCCGAAAAAGAACGTAAAAAACGAGAAGCTTTTGAAGCAGGAAAACGTCAAAGGGAAAATTTGCGTCGTATTGAACACGAGGAAATATTTAAACATTTAACAAAATCAACCAAAGATACAGCTGCAATGTACTTAGAAGATATTCTAATGGAAGAAACTAATCTTAAAGCCGAAAAAGATGCTCGAAAAAAAATTGAAAAAGTAGCTAGACACATCGATTTTAAAGCAAATAAATGTATGTTAACTCACTGCGATAAAGGAAGCTACCAATTTGAAAAATGCAATGAAAAAGATGATAGCTTACTAGCTAATATTGTAAAGGATTTTGTGTTCCCTCAAGTTCAAAAACAATTGGCACGTAAACGAATGGCATTAAGACAACATAAATACCTGCTTGCTGCTCATAAAGAGCTTTATAAACATGTTGAAAACATGTATCCAAAAGTTATTGAAATCGATGAACGACCCGAAATTGCCAATCAAATTATTAATGATCTTATTAATAAAACAGTAGACTCAGAAGACGCACTAACAGAACTTTGTCCACATGAAAATGTTGCACAACATGAGGCACTAGCTGCAATTAGAAAGATTATTAAACGTGTAATACCCGACAAAAAAAAATGGAAATCTTCAGCTGAAAGGATTGTAAGTGCCATGATAAGAGATGTAACTCAAGCTGTAGTAGATTCTCGTTCAAATGATTTTGTTAAACCTTCCATTATGCCCCATATTACAAGTAAAGATATGTTTGACATTGCAACTATTGAAGATATTAGTGCGCCAGGAAAGCAAACTTCTTCGAAATTTACGCCCGGAGCTATTAGAAGAATACCAGGAAAGCTTAAGTTTGTTCCAGGAAGTTTTAATGTAAAAAGACATATTGATTTTCTCCCAGCATTTTCTGAAATTATACTTCGTGATACGAATTATACCGAACCTACCACACGTGACCGCCATGAGAATAAGAAACAAAAATAGCACATTTCACAATTCGCAAAAACTAAGTTTAGAAAATTAAGAAATTTAGAAAATTACCTACTAAAAATATATTACTTGAGAGGAAATTAACTAAGCCTCACGTAAATAGAAAACTAATAAACAATTTCTAATAAAAAATTAAAACATGTACGTTCTTATTATTATTAAATGTATGATCTAAAGATATTTATTTACCTTTTATTGCCTTCTTCAAAACCACTAAGCTTTTTTCAATAGTTGTCAGCAGAACATTAAATCGAACCATTTCTTGTACCAGAACTGTGTTCATGCTTTGACTATAACTGGTTGGAAATTTGCTAAGTGCTTTGTCTCGATCGAAGATCGGTGGTAGCCGCTTTAAAATATCTGTCGCCACATGCGTTACAGCTTCATCTGGTGATTCCATATTAGAACCAGTTGCTGACGTATCCTTAAAGGAAAGGAATGTAGGAACTTTAGGAAGATTAGGAAGGAATAAATTTTCAGGATATCTTTTGGAATATACTTCAATATAAGTTACCTCAGGTTTCTCTAGTTGCTGTTTACAGAAATATATGTAAAGCGATCCGAAAAAAATTAATAAGAAACAAATAAACAAAACTAAAAGGAAATGTTTAGATTCAATATCTTACCCGTTTTTCAGATAAGTCCTAAATAAATGAAAATATATTTTTTTTAACTTCGAATTTTAAATTTTTCAAATGACTTGAAATCAAAATACTTACCACTCGATCCTTTTATAAGAGGCAATTTCAATAATGCAAATTTAGTTGAAATAAAAATAAAAAATAAAAACAATGAAAAGATCTTACTTGTGTTAACAAAGTATGCGCAAGTAACATATCAGTTTCTTTTTGATCCTTCATTATGTCAGCATTCTGATGAAAACCAAATATTGATGGTTGAGATATTAACGGTAATTCTCTAGTATACTTAGTATAAGCTTCATGTTCCTTTTCAATTGGTGCAAAGTACAATTTTGAATCATCAAAATAATACATTTTCTCTTCATTTATCAATTCAGGAGTATAAAATTGATTTAGCATAGTTTTCAAAGTTCGTCTATCCCAATCATCCGTAACTCGACCTCCATAATTACATTCTCCAGTCAAATAACGTAAAGCTTCAAATTTTACACCAATATATTCATCTAAAAACATTTTTAATTGCGTCAAACTTATTCGTAAATCAGTTTCATTAAATTCATATGGAATATTCCAACCAATTGGACCAAAATGTCGTCTTTCTTGTACAATTGCATGAAAAAAGCATAATGCATAAACAAGTCGTTTAAATGTTTGAGATTGTTTGCAAGATTCAAACCATTCTGGGTCATTAATTGGATCTTGAAAATACGATCTTAAGATATTAGCTTTTAAACCTTTTGGTGGCTCATTTGTCATTTTAACACCATTTTGTAGTACTACAACAGGAAAATGATCACAAGGATATGACGTTAGCCAAAGTCTAAAATCTGGATGAGTTGAATCAGCGGTAAAATTTTCACAAATCTTTTCCAAAATAGGCATAAAACTTTTAGCCAAATGGCAATTTTGCAGTACTACCCAATTTCCAAGTTTTGTGCCTTCATCAATTAATTTCACAGCTATTGGACCTTGTCCCTGACCTAATGATAAAGAAAATAATCGACTAGCTCCAAAACCTTGATCATCAGCAAATTTTAGTAATGTAGCCGTTGGATCTGCTCCTGGTGTTAAAATGAATATTAAAGGAATTGTGCAATGTGAATCAGCATATGATGAACTTAAATCAAATGGAGGTGGTTCTACAAATTCCTTCCCTAAATTACCTTTTAGATATAAAAAGAATAAAAAGATAATTAAAGCAACTAGAAAAAAACACAAATATCAAATTCTACCCATAATAAAATTTTGTACAGCTGGTACTAGCTTATCTGGTCGAAAAACTCTTAAAACAATTAGTTTTTGGAAAGAATTTAATTTCGATTTCCATGGTTCCGGAATTGCAACTGTTTGTGGTGTATTAGAATCAAAAACCTGTTTCCACAGTTTAAGATTAGATCTTATGTGGTCATGAAATCCTTTAAATAGTGACAATTCAGATAATCGGCATATTTCATCCCAATTATTTTTAGGAATCCATGATGAAGGATTTGGTATTGGGTTATCAAGTCCTACGCCACCAGTTAGTAAAAACATCCAAACATTATTGTCTATCTTATTCTCAGCTTTCATTAAATTTACAGCTAATATCAGAGAGAATAATAGCTTGTCCTGCATAGTTAACAATGTAAGTCTTATTTATTAATTAATATTCAAAAAATTACTTACTCGCTCAAACAAACTTCTACATATATTTGTGTATAAGCTATATGTGAAAAATTTTCTTAAATCCTTTAAACGTTCCTGTACATCATCAACTTTCTCCGTATTATCAATAGATGCAATAAATAGACCCAAAAACCAAACCAAACTGTACTGGTACATTGGATCGATATTAGCCAAGTCCGCTAAAAAAATTTTACATAGCAAATTATCACTGCAAATAAAAAACATCCTAGAATTTTTACAATAACATACCAATTGTAAAAAATAGAATAGTTGCATGTGTTGCTATAGGAGTATACGCTAATCTTGCGACATCTATTTGTTTTTCAGTTGCTTCAGTGATTACCTGTTTTTCGCTAATTTCATTCGCTAAGGTTTTCGATGAACTTAAAACATGTACAGCTGTTTCATCTTCTAAAATATTTTCAGCTGATGAAAGGACTTCTAAGATTTTATCTTCAGTTTCCTTTAAAAGCCTTTTATTTTCTGCTCCTTGAACAATTAAAGTATTTTTTTCTGCTTCTAGTTCTGGTCTTTCTCGTTGAACGGTTATTGCTAAAACTTGATCCTGTAGACCTTGCGTAGTAATCATAAAATTTAAGAGAGTTACTTTTACAGCTACTTCGGGCATATAGTGCGGATTTCTTAATTTTGTAGTAATATAAAGCCTAAAGAAATAAAATATTTTAATACAATTTTTTATCAACCTCTTATTAAGAACATACTTAAAGGCATTATTATATTCAATAACAGAATCCCCAAGTTTCATACAGAGTGTTCCACCTTGCTTAAATGTTTGCTTTTGCAGTATTGGCTCTAAAATAGGATCAAGTTCTTCCCTAATATTTTCCAACAAAACAGGTAAGCCAAACTGTAAAGCATTTTCTAAAACTCGAGTATAGTCTGGTTGATTTAAACGAATAACACACAATCTGTTATTTTTTTCCATATTCTTAATCCACTTATTAGCTTGTCCTTGAGGATCAATCATTAATGGCCAGCGGCGAGCATTTCTACAAATATTCAGGTAATTATACATGTCTTATAATATTGTAAAGTATTTACTTTATTATAATTGCACTTTCAACAGAGAATGCATCACTAGGCAAACCAAAAATATTCCATGCACGAATTTTAACTGGCTCACCCAAAACAACTTGCAAATTGAAATTTTGACTGCAAACTAATCCATAAGAGGTGCATTTTTTAACCCATTTTTTTATTTGATTTATTCTAAAATTAGTCGTGAATGGTCCTAAATATGCTACAACACCAGATGATAGTAACACATCTCCAGTTAAAGTATTATAAGTTTCGCCAAGTGTTTTAGCTGAAGTTGACCATCTTGTTTTTTCACCGCCCAAGCCACTTATAAGCTCTTGAGCTCTTTGTAATTTTTTAGTACACCATTCGTGTTCAGCTTGAAGGCTCCTAAAATATTTTAATAGATTAGAAAAACATATCTGTGTTAGTAATATATTATTACTATACTATACATACGCATATTGCTTTTGCTGTTCATCAAGAATTCTTTGAATTTCGGCTAAATTTGCTTCGACTCGTGCAAGCTGTTCTAATTTTTCTTGCAAAGTTTTCATTGCAGCCTAAAATTTAAATAGTGAAATAAATTTAATAAAGATTTTAGATCAGATTGCTTACATTATAAGTTGCTTCAGCTTGCTGCAATGCTAATTTTCTGGGAGCAACTTCTTTAGCTACAACATCATATTTAACTAAAGCAAGCACCCATCGACATAATCCTTCGCAAGCTGTTGAAGCTACTTTTACTTTATCTGGATCAAAATTTTCATTGTTTAATATTCTTTCTTGCAGTTTTTGAATAATTCGTGGGGCAATATTATCTTTATCATAATTTAATAAGCTATCCAGAAATTTTATATCACCCAAAACTCGTTTTGAAGGTCCCCAATAATCTTCAACATGGCCAATACCAGAAGCTGCTTGCACTCTATCTGGTTTTACATCTTTAAGAATACATACAGCTTCCATAACAATACGTACCCCTACTGGTGGACTTTTCATTGTTTTAACTATTGCAATATCTTGAGTAGTTAAAGTGTTTAAAGCTGCAAGTGCCGCATTTAGGGCAGGTAACGCTTCAGATAACTTTGCATCACATTCCTCCTTGATTTCTTGAGCAACTAATGCTTGTTCTTTGGCGATAGCTTCATCCTTCTTAACTTGTTCTCTATGTAAAGCAGCTATTTCACTATCTGCTTGCACTTTAGCAACTTGTTCTGCCACCTAAATACATCAAATTACAATGTCAACAGAAAATAATTTCAAAATACAAGTTCAAAAAAGCATTACCGTTTCAGCAGCAACTTTTAATTTTGGCTCTAAAGCTTCCAGCTGTTCTTGCATTACACTTATTTGTTGAGCAGCTACTTCTAGCTGTTGAATTCCAGTAAGGTATCTTTCCCTATTTTGCAATATTTCTCTAAAATAAGAATATTAACAATTGAAATTAAACATTTCTCCCAGTTACTACTTTCTCTTATTCCCAAGAAGAGATTTAAAAGTTTGAATCAATTCTAAATATGATGTTGGAGTTACATAATTATATCTTCGTAATCTAATGTAGAATTCTTCCGACAAAGATTGTGTTGAAGTGTGAAAGTCCATGCACATATCAATAGCAGCTTTTCTTTCAGTATCTGTAAGTTTTTCTGTAGCCAAAAATCTACTGGACACTGCTAAAAGAGCATCTTGTGGCCAAGCTTGAAACCAATCAATTGTGCAACAATTAACTATAGAAGGAAATTTACGGACACGAATTCTAAATGCATCACCAATTGGAGACATTGCTAGCACAATGTGAAGTTGTTCTCTGCAAACCTAGATCACATATATTTATTTTTAAAAAAAAAATTACTTTTCTAATTAAATTGTTCTATTTAAAAACTTCGGAATTTATTTTTTATTAAAACAAATTAAATAATTCTTAAATCTCACCTGAACAAAAAAATTAAACAAAGCTACTAAGCTCCCATCCGTCTGCATTGCTTTATCTCTCTGCCTATCAATTTGTCTCATTTTTTCACAAATTTCTATTTTTTCTTCATTTGAAAAAAGATTCGGTACCTCTCCACTATTCAGTAGATTATTTATGTCCTCCAAAAAGGACTCTTCTTTTATCTTTAAAGTAAATTTAAATACACATATATAGTCAAACAATTTAAGATAATACGAGTTTAATACTTGAACATCCGTAAAAAGAAATACTCCATGTAAGTCAGAAGAGCTAATTTTCTTTAAAATAACCTTAACATCTTCATGCCACTCATAAGATCCATATTGTCTAGTTATTTCTACTTGAAATAGTTCATAATCACAGATATGCGACGCTAATCTGGTAAGACTTTGTCGCCCTGATCCCCCCACTCCAATTAAAAGTGCATGACTTCGAGGTTGCTTAATAATTCTACAAATTCTAGAAAGATGTTCAATGGCAAACCGGAATAAGACCAAATTCATTGGTTTTTTCGACATATTATTAAACTCGACCAAATACGCTTCTACTACAGATCTAAGCTCTTCAAGATCTTGAACCTCGAGATAATTTCTAGTATCTGCCTTAGGATTTGTAAAATCGCAATAAATAAGTTTTCTTAAATCATTTTCAGTTAATTTCTTGTCTTTTTCTCTAAATCTGTTAAATAAAATATTAGGATCCGATCTTAGACATTTTCTAATTTCATCGCATAATGCTTCAAAAAGCCAATTTTTATCATTGTCATCCACTAAACGATCACCATATACACGAATAACTTCATGTACCCATAGACGACGCATTGAATTGAGATCCTCTGTAGCTTCAGGCACTGATAGCAACACACCTTGTATTACTCTCGAAAAGTCACGTAAATTAAACAAATAATGTGATTTTGCAGGAGTTGGCAATAAATTTAACCTTGCACGATTGTAAATTCCAAGGGTAGCACTTACAATTTCCTCAATACATGGATCAAATTCCTTAGAAAAACCTCTAAAATAAACATCTTTTTTTTTAATTTCATTTTCTCAATCTATCTTAAAATATTTACCTTGTGTCTAAGTGCCACAAAACGATTTTTCCAAAAATTGTTTTTAAAATATCATCACTAAATTCATCAATAGCTAACAGCGCAAAATGTCTCTGAAATCTCGGTGTAACCGTGTTCCCACTTGATGGTGGTCCCATCGCACACATTAGCATAACATCAATTATTTTAACTGGTACAATATTTTTCCTATCATACCACATCCAATGATCTAATAACATTCTTAACAGTTCAATTGGTGGTTGAGCACCATATTTTTCTTTCATTGGCATCGATAAATCATCAACAAAGACCACACACCTTTTTCCTAGTGGAGGTCCAAAAACTCCCTTACGTCTCTTATCTAACTTTGACATGATAATATCTTGAGTTTGATTCGCAGATGTTTGAGCAGAAAAATTCACGAATAATGGCTTATAAACTTCAGAATCAATTTTCTTTAAAAGATAATCAATTGCATATGAGCTTTTACCAGTGCCAGTTGGACCCACAAGTAGTAATGGTTTGTTATGTCTAATCATTAAATCTAATAATGCAGCCATTCTAATAGTTTCGTTTGTGGTAATTATTATTTGATTAACCGGCATATCTCTGGGTATTGGAGGAGCTAAGGCTACTTCATCTGACCAGAGCTTCCACTTTCCTTTTCCTTCTTTTATAAAGCGGTAATCAAAAACACTTCCAGGTTTTGGTATAGGAAAAATAAATGGTTTAGCTAAAACTTGCACTTTTAATTCAGAAGGAATTTTAAATTGATCATATAATTCCGGCGGAAAAACTTTTTCCATTAAACCACGGAATATAAATGAAAACTTTTCTCTACCGTCTGTATCTAACGATCCACCCAAACCCCAAATGCATGAGAAGAAAAATACCCCTTCCAATTGAGCTCTAATATCTAAATCAGAAAGACTTTGAACATATTTTTCATCATGGTAATCATCTAAAAAGCAATCAAAGAAATTCATCAAGGATACTATTAAATTTGTATCCGAAGTAGGCGCCATTTGCTTAATTCCTATTTTTCTTATAACCCAGAGCAGCAATGGACAAAACCTGCTAAATAGCATGGATATTAACTGTTTATTCACAGTATGTAACGTTTGTGGAAGAGAATTTTTCCATGAAATAACTAATGGATCCCAACCAAGAGATGTAGGTTCCATATAAATCATACCACAACGAGAAACAGTTGCAGGAGATGCTACTTCTAAGTCCATTGGTTCAAATATTAAATTTGTTGTTGGAGATAATTGAATAATTTCTCCTGACATCAAACATAATTTTTTGTTATCATCAAGAACCGTATTCATATTTTCGATCCATATAGCATCGACAGGTCCATCAAAAATCAACCATTTTCTTTCTTTCGTAATAGATGTTGCAAATTGTCGATAGCTAACTGCCAATACTCCATCACTCCATTCGTGGGATACCTCATCAAATGATCCATACAGTTGACCCATTGTAATAGCTTTTGGATTCATTACTGTATAAATTGCTTTATTTTCACCCCCACCCTAAAAAAAACCAATAGATTTTCTGTAAATACAAAATTACAAATTCACAATATAACTTTAAGTGCCCACTTACCTTCTCTTCAATGTATCCTAAAGCTTCCGCTAATATTCGATAAGATGTAGTTTTTCCTCCAAATGGTAAACCTACAATCATTAAACCATGCCTTACTACAATCATTTCATACAACTAAAAAATAATACATTAATATCTTTATATATTTTACTCTTGTAAGATAGCAGTTTTTACCTGTTGGACCTTCTCCAAGAAGAATTCTGTACATTGCTTGTTATTATTTTCACAAGCCTTTTTAATGCACTCATTAAATAACTCATAATCTGGTTCTGGAAGTTTTACACCAGGGAATAAATCAGAAGTTATTCCCTGGAACAAAGGAACATCTTGATTTAGAAACTTTGGTAAATTTACATCTTTAATAGATCTAAGGACTAATTTATCTTCAATTTCATCTTTATAACGCAATTTTAAAGCCCCTGCCGATGTCAGGACTGATTTAACAGCTCTCATTCCATAATCATAATGAGGTTGCGTACTTAGCTGCTCCGAACATAATCGATATGTAGCTACAATCTTAATAGCAAGTGGTTTTGCATTAAGAAATCCTTTTGAATATAATTCAATTTCTGCTATTAGTGCATAGTCCGGTACCATCATAGCAACTGATCTAAATAATGCCTTTAAATTGTCTGGCAACTCTGATCTTCCGGCATACCCAGGATTCATTGTTATAAAGACAGCACAAGTAGGATCCAATGTAATAGTAGTCCCTTCAAATACCATAGTCTCTGCTCCAGAATTAATTGCTCGTTGAATTGTAAGAATCTGAAATATC
>JXPE01018174.1:28437-38947 GCA_001015215.1 Holcocephala fusca
TATATTATAAAACTCATTTTAAAAATGTATTCCTATTTAAAATCTGACGTAGATATTATTTATCTCACCTGGCATAGCCAATCAAAGTCTGTACTCTCCACTATTTTTTTAAATATTAACTCAGCAAGAACATCACGGGCATGTACATCTAATACAACAAGTGCTCCCAGTGTTATTCGATTTTGTGTACTTAAATCCCCACGCACAAGATCAACAATTTTTTTTATCTAAAAAAATTTTAATAGTTGGTCTTCTTCTCTCAAATAAGTTCATAATATTTTTAAAAATTAATTTTTAACCTGTGATTTGCAAATTCCTAAATAGTCCTTTAAGTTAACCAATGGATTGTCAGAAAAAAAACTTTTTGTTATCTCCAATGTCCAATAAGTTAAAGAAATTGCTTGCACGGTTTGTCCTGGCCATAATAGTACCCATAAATCCCGTTCTATTTGAGGATAATGCTCAAAAGCTCCTTTTATTTTAGCATGCACACTTTTTTTCATATCAAACTCCAATTCAAGAAGCCATTTTTCAACTTGTCCACGTGCTTTTGCTGTCGATATTTCATCCACTAATTCCACTTCTTCGTTTTCAGATGATCTCATCATAGTTACATCTAAGGTTTCAGTAAAATTAAGAGTAGCAATACCTTCGAAACATTTCTTTAAGTGCGGTTGGACACGAGTAGGATCTTTTGTTTCAGATAATATTTCTAATAATTCATCATTAGATAAGAAAAAAAATCGAGGAAAGTAAAGGCGTTTTTTTTCTAAGTACTAAAAATAGAAAGCTATAAATTATATTTCTTATAATAATCTGAAAAAATTTCTAACCGCATTTAGTCCCTTCTGAATGATTTCAAGAAGATTAAATGCCTTCTTCAGTTTTTCTGACATTTTTTCAATCTCAACAACAGACATTACTCTTGTATCTTGTGCTACTTGCTTCATTAAATCTTTCCATATCTAGAAAAAATTAATTCTCTCTTTTAATTTCAAACGTAATTAGATATAAAAAAACAAAATTAGCGTATAAAACAAAATAGCTGAAAAGTCTTTATTTTTATTTTTATGCTGCCTATTCAAATTAACTTTTCTATTTATTCGAGTAAGTAGGAAAGAAATCGCAATCCAAATTTAAGCTGTTATAAAGTCTTATTTATTTATATGAAATTATGATTAATTATTATCTTTGACGATAAACTGACCTTATCAACAGCACTAAATCTTCTTCCTTCCTCCGGCATTTGTTGTTGAATGTCAGGACTAGAAAATATTGGCTCTAAGTACATCCATGTTGCTTGAACACGTAGCCAATCATCCAAAATATCTTGAAGTAAAAGTAATTTTGCCTCCCAATCCCTATAATCAATCAGTAATCAATATAAAAAACAAACCCCTTTCAAACATTTTTATCGTCTTACAAAATTTCATTCTCAAATGGTTTGATGTATGGAGAGCTTTTCATTGTCTGAGTTTTAATAATTTGATCGTCTAACAAAACTTGAATATCATCAACAGCAGACAGTTTATATGTTCCAGTATCTCTACGGTAATACCATTATTTTTGATGATTTACATTTAAGAAACTCTAAAAATAAGTATTTGTACCTATAGGGTGATATAGTGAACTCCATTTCTTCCCATTCTGCAACCATTCTGTTCATTGCCTTTTCTAAATTGTTCTCCTTTGTGGCACTTTCTGATATTCCTTCAAACTTTGAAATGTAATCTTCGAGCTGGTATTCAATAATTCTTTCCAAAGTAAGCTCCGGTGAAACCTTAATTGGAAATCCAATTATTTCGGATACTTGCTCCCAATGACGATCCTTCATACCAGGATTACCCAATGTACTTATTATTGGCATGTGATGTTTGAATGCTTCAATTTGCTCTTTCACCTACAAAAGAAAACTTTATTATCGTAACTATAAAACTTATTGCCCCAAAACTTCCGTACATCTTGTATCAATCGTTGTGTTTGCTGTCGATCACCTAATTGTTTTTCAAGTTTTTGAATAATACGATAAATTGTGGAAAGTTCATTATCAATATCATCAGGATCATAAGTTCCCACTTGAGAATGCATCCAAATTTCATATTTATCCATAAATTCTTGTGCAGCATCATAAAGTCTCTTATATGGGTTTAATTTATCATGAGTTTTCTTACGCAAGGGATATTGCGATAATTCCCAACCATATGACGACTCTTCCTCATTAATTTTATCAATAGTTTCCATAGCAGCTACTAAACGATTATCTAAAAGAGTTGCTTTTTTTTTGTATTTATTCAAATGTTTTATATCTCCCCAATTTTCGTATTCTTGTACTTGTTCCCAATATGTTTCAAGATCACGACGGAATGCTTCAATGCGTTTCTTAAGAGCTTCTTGATATTCAATAGTTTTTTCAGCAATTATTTCCCGATGTTCTTTAAATACTGATGGTAATTTAAGATACCATTGGAAAGTATTGCTGTTGTTTTTTATTTCTAATGGTGAATACAAAGTATTGTCCATTAACCATAAAATATGTTCCATATTCTGAAAAATAAAATTAACAAATGTAATATATTATAGTTAAAATAGTTTCAAACATATTCACTGCAATATAATGTAAAAAGAAATACAAATGAATTCAAAAATAGGATAAAAAAAAACTAGAGGGTACCACACGTAAACGCTGTTCCATTTCGAGTGCTGTTTTATCTTCTGTCCGTGCTACGTACGCCTTTAATTCCATTAATTCAGCTGTTGACTTTGGTACAGTTAATGATTTCTTCGCAATAGCTTCATACTCTTTTCCAAGCCTCGATATATTGCTTTGTTGATCAGCAACCATTTTTGTTAGAAGTTCTGTTTGCATATATTTAGCTAACATTTCCATAGTTTCTATTAAACCTTCACGATGAAATTCATACAATCCCATTTTAATCACTCCCCAAATTTTTTTAGGAATTTCAGCTTGAAGATTCTTGTAATGCATTACAAGAATCTTCAAGCTGAAATTCCTAAAAAAATTTGGGGAGTGATTAAAATGGGATTGTATGAATTTCATCGTGAAGGTTTAATAGAAACTATGGAAATGTTAGCTAAATATATGCAAACAGAACTTCTAACAAAAATGGTTGCTGATCAACAAAGCAATATATCGAGGCTTGGAAAAGAGTATGAAGCTATTGCGAAGAAATCATTAACTGTACCAAAGTCAACANTTTTTTACAATATTCTTGAAATGTAGGGTTCGACTCCATGAATTTACTAATTTCATCAGCGTCAACTCCATTCATCAAATTCAGATATTTATCAAAATCTTGAATTCTTAACTCTGGCCCAATACGTTGCTCTTCTAATAGTTTTATCAATTTTCTTTCGCATTGTTGAACTACATATTTCGGTATATTTGGTTTTAAATAATAGCCTTCTAAAGATTTTTTTTGATCAGAGTACACTTTCGTTTCAATTCTTGGTAATACTGTTACAGCTTTTATTATCCCTTCAATCGCTCCAATTATTTCACTTTTTATTTTTGCAAATGGTGGAGAAAAAACTAAAGTGTTTTGATCTTCCAATATAATATGCAGTTTAATTCCAGGGTTTGATTTCTATAAAACAAAAGAAAAATTTATTTAAAAATATCTATAGACGGATTTTTACAATTTACATCAATATCACACATAAATTCTGTGAAAGCATTTAAGCTTCTTATACACAAATCTTCTAATTGTTGGGTCATAAGAGCAGCTACACAATTATAAAATCGATTTAATAGTTTTGGTAGCTTAACATCTGGTAGCAAATCTCTTCTTGTACCTTTTAATAAAATTGTGTGTATATCACCATACCAATTATTAGAAACTGCAGCTTTTGCCCTCTCAATTTGCCGATTTATTAAATTCTATGAATAAATGTAATAAGTGCTAATTTTTATTAACTTTTACAGACAATTTACTTACAGAAAAATCGTATATATCATACGCTCCTTCTTTTTTAGATAATTCTTTAACATCAACAAAACACAAATTTTTATATGTGGTAAACCAAATATCCAAAATATGTGCAACACATCGATTAATTGAAAATAAGTTTCGTTTAATTAAGCTTCTATTTTCTTCATATCTATAAAATTAAATTGGCTCATAGTTTGAAAACAATATATTTCAAAAATAATGTCAAATAATACCGAAAATATAATTTTATATAAACTAAAAATATCATCTCTTTAACTGCAAGTATAAAAAATATAGCAGAATCTCCAAAGATAAGAGCATTAACTGATCACCATCTAAACAGAAATTCAAAATTGAAAGAATGTACCTACGTGTAAAAAGAGTAACAGCTATATTATTTAATTAAGTTACTGTTGGTTGGTGGTTGGTTATAACATACGCTAAAGCCTTATGGCCTGTAATGCTCCTTCCATGGAAATTTATTAAGGGCTACTACTACACTTGGTGTCAAGTGCCGTAACCATTAGACTAGCACAGAGGAGGAGGATTCGATTTTTCCATAGGACATAAAATTAAAGTTTGTTATGTACTATGAATCCATACAAGAAATAAATAAAATAAAAATAAATACAATTTTAAAAAAAGCTACCTATCCGCTTTCCGGAAATTTATTCTAAAAATAAACACCTATACAACCGAGTCAACTATTTATCAGAGCTGAACTTTATCCGACGACATGCAAAGAAGTCATTAAGACCGCAGTTACTAAGCTAAGCTGCTAATGCCCCAGTATTTTTACAAATTCAACAAATATTTTAATGTCAGCCTCATTTAGACTTAAGATATTCCGAATCTTTGTTGCGTTAGAATTACACCAAAAATCTTTTATATTAGAAGCTATATTCTTATTTTTCTCAAACCTTGAAGTGTATGGCTCCTTCCCTCTTCCGCATCTGCTTCCTTTCTTCTAAGTGGTATTTCTATTACAAAATTATTAATTATTTCCGCTGATAATGTTTAATATGAAGTTTTCCCATTAGTTTTAAATGTGCGAAATTCTATTATACTAAAAACTCTGATAGAATGCTAGTAAATATAGAGAGCAAAGTAATTATAAAATAAATACCGTAAAATAGTATAAAAACTTTACCAGTCTCAGTTATATTCTTAAACTAAATTATTATTACTCAAAATATTAGTTGATACCGACTTGAGTTAGAAGCCATTTAGGAATCGAAAAATCCGAAAGTACAGCTAGCCTACCAAAAGTTTCTAAAATTTGCTTATTTGGATTAACACGTAAAACAAATACCATGAATAATAGTTAATTAGCCTCACGAATAAAATTCATGATGCATTCATGTACAGAAAAAGGTGATTCCAAAGCAACTTTCTAAAAGTGAAAAAGGATGATAGTTCTTCGATAACCTTAAAAACAATAGAATACGCGAAAACATAAGATTGAGGAACAACCATTTTTTTAACATATTATTCTACTCAAATAAATTAAATAATTTATAACTTTAAAAATTAACAACTACTAACCAGAAATTCTAAGATATTTTAAAATAATAATATAAGGAAATAGCAATAATTTAAACTCAGACTTAGTGTTTTTTGTAATATCGTACCTATGTCGCCATCGGTTAGATATGTCTGCCAATTCTTTTTTTTCTGCAGTAATCTCAACTGTTACAGTGCTCTTATGAAGAGAATCGCTTAAAACAAAGTCTACAATTGCCTTTTTCATTGCAAATATATATTCAGTTTGAATTACTCTAATATAATTTTCCAATTCTGTTGTCCATCTTTGCAAATATAATGGAATCATTTGCTTAATCCTGCGAAATAAAATAAAATTTATATCATTGTAAGCTTGTGTTACCAACGTAAATACCTTGTCAGAACTCTTTTATCCAAAGGAGCCACGTGTATAGTATCAATTCCATGTTTTATGTAGTAATAATATCTTAAAATTTCTTTTTCTTCTGCATTAGGAAATTCATCGGAAACTACGCTATCTTCTTTACTTGCTATCAGTTGTACAAGTTTTTTCCGAAATTTTTCTCGATCTTCACGCATTTTTGTGTATGATCGAAATTCTAAACAATGCAAGTACTTTATTTACCCACTTCATTTATGTAAAAAGATAATTTAACGTACTTTTAGTTTTTACTTTTACCTTCGGCTTATCTAATTTAATATCGGGACCATGACGTAAAAGTTTTTCAGGAACTGAAAATTTATTTCGATCTAAAATTTTTTTCGCTTCATCTGGTAGATTTAAGTTATACCACAATTGTTTCGAATTATACTCGGGATTAGCTTTAGATTTTAAAATGGATTTGATGTTATTACTGGCGCCAGGTATCGGTGGAAGGTGTTTTGGTATTGTTCCAGTTGATTTCTTTGGTGAACCCATTTTCTCTGAACTAAGTTTGAAACATTTGCAAGCAAATTATGACCACAGATTTCAAAAGCAATTGAAAAATTTATAAAAATTAATAAAGTCGTTTTCAAATCTGCAATAATAAATTAAAATTACAAAAATTAATTGACATTTTTTAACATTTCAGGATATTTTCATGAACTAATTCTATTTTTTAAAGGTTTCTACAAAATTATTTTCAAAAATAAGAAATAAAATAGAAAACAGACATTAAAGCAAAAAATCAGCACTTAAATAGAAAATAGATGCTAACAGTACAACCAGAGCAAATAAAATAGCCCGTGAGGTGTGACAATTTAATTGAAATTTTAAGCAATTGAAACCGCATATCATCATTTATATTAACTCCATCTCTTCTTGCACTTCAAATTAAATAAAAACAGCAAAAAAAGATACGGAACATACAGTTGGAACTTTCACATGAAATACAATTATAAAGCGATTGTGCTATTCTCGGATATTCTGTTGACTTTGTGTCAACCCTGTTACCACCAATTACAGATAACTTCAGTGTATTGTTCTTATCATTATCTGTCAAAAGTCCAAATATGCTAAATGTCAAGAAAAATTGTGCAACTTCCCCCTTAGGCAAGATATCTGGTAAATGTACCATTTGGTTGCATTTAATAACTTAAATAAAAAAAAAATACCACAAAAATATTACTTTTTGTTAATTAAAATAGGCACCACTTACATATTTCAATTAAAATCTTTCTTATTTTAACAACAAAGGAAAAATTAGAGCAATTAATTTTCCTTTAAGGATTGTTTAGTAGCACTACAGAGAGGTTTGACTTTTTTATTCAAAAACAGTTTTATTTATTTTTTATCGATTACTTGGTTCCTAGGCAAATAAAGCGTTTTTTTTTATTTTTGTAAGTATTACTAGACGTCTGTGACTTAGAATGTTTTTCAAGCAAGCAGTACGATTTATATATCGTACTTCGTTGTTATTAGCTGCAGATAAAAGTTCTCTTGCTGCGTTAAGGAAAAAAACAGGCTACACATTTGCTAATTGTAAAAAGGCTCTAGAATTACACAATAATGATTTGAAAAAGGTAAAATAATCAATTATTGCTTATATTGTGAGTAGCCTTACACATTCATATTTCTTACATAAGGCAGAAGAGTGGTTAAATCAGCAAGCCCAAGCAATGGGGTGGTCAAAGGCAACAAAACTTGAAGGTAGAACTACTGCCCAAGGTTTAGTTGGTATTCTTATAAGAGGAAATATTGGAGCAATGGTTGAAGTTAATTGTGAAACAGATTTTGTTGCCAGAAATGAGCAATTCAAAAAATTTGTGGATCATGCCTCAAGAGTATGTGCAAAATATACAGAAATGACGGATTTTGATGGTGATTTATGGAAGGTGTGTAAAATTCTAGTTAGCGATATATATCTATATATAAATGGAAAAATCGTCTTAATACAATTTTCTTAGCTTGGCTTCGAAAGCGATGCCCTCAGAAACCTTAAACTAGATAACGGTAAAACATTAAGTGATCAATTGGCTCTCTTAATTGGTTCAATTGGTGAAAATGTATCTTTAAAACGTGCGATATGTTTTAAATGCAGCAATGAATTAAAACTTGCTGGTTATACACATCCAACAAGTAATCTAATTACTGCTGGTAATTTGACTCAATTTGGCCGTTTTGGAGCAATTGTAGCATTTCGAACATCTCAAGAAAATTATGAATTACAAAAAAATTTATGCCAGCATATAGTAGGAATGAATCCTATTAAAATTGGAGAAATTACTAGAGATAAACCAGCTGAAAATAAGGACGATGAACGGTGTCTTATTTATCAAGAATATTTGCTAGATCCTGACATAACAGTTAATGAGGTTTTAAAAGAAAACGGGATTGAAGTCATCGATTATCAGAGGTACGAGTGTGGAGAATCTAATAAAGATCAGTTTGTAAATATAGCTCAAATGCATAATTAATAAATGATAAAAATAATGGTTTATGTGTTCTTTTACTGCAATTAATTTTAGCAACAGTCCTTTGCTCAACTATCGAATTCACTGGAAGTGCTTTCTTACTAATTAATGGCTCTACCAATAAGACCAAAAACTACTCTAATATTTTCTAATTTTTCTATGCTAGAAAAGTAAAATATTTTCAATATGGTATTCGAGCAACATTAGTATGTTTTTGGTATTTCTGTACTATTCTACAAGTTTCATGCAATATTTTTTTCTAAATTTCTATTAAATTTATTAAAATAAGGTAGAATTTATTTCATAACATATTGACAAGTTAAACCCAATTTGAGTCATTCAGAAAATAAATGGAATAAGTTCAATTAAAAGAAAACGATGATATTTTTTATTTTCATTATCAAAAAATAATTTTATTTACAACCTTACCAAGAACGCAATAACAGTTTTAGTCAATAGCAAAATAATTCAAGTTAATTTTTTAAGCTAAGGCTATTTATTCTTTTTAGTAGAGTAACCAAATAGTAACGGGAGACAAACAAATTCATAGAAATCCTAAAATTTGGATTTTAAATTTCTCTTTATCCAATTTTAGGAAATTCTAAAATCTCTCCAATTTCTAGATTTTGAAATGAATTTTAAGGCTTTTAGAAAAACATGTTAAATTTTTTTTAAACTAACTAATTAACTTAAGCAACGTGAACAAAAGCATTTGCAACTTTTTTCATTAGGAATCTATTAAAAAGAAAATTTACAATTTTGAGAAGTATAAAATTATATAAATAGCATGTAAGAATTCTGGATCTAAAAGGCTCCCTTTTAATTTTCAAGCAAGAAAATAAAGAAAATTCCTTCAATCCAACCTAAATGAAACATACAGTCTTAAACACTACAAGCCCTGCACACTCAAAGTAATTTCAATATAAAAATCATATTCACATATCATTATGTGATATGTGCATTTAATTCATTATGAATACAAATGTTCCTCACCAAATTTTATTTGTAATTTTTTAACAGAATAAGTAATGTTAATTACCATGTGATCTTCTTCTTATATTATGGACTGAAAATGATTTGCAATGTCTCCGTAGCAGAATTCTCGATCTTGAAGTAAAATTTTAAATGACTCCTCTCCGAAACCCTCGAGTATAAAAGATTAACGCTAATTAAGCCTATGATTTTAAAAAGATAATCATATTTTTGACTGAAAAAAGAATTCTTATAAAAATTATCTATTATTGTTTAATAAAAGCACACAAAGGAATACTCCAATAGTCCTGGATGAAATAAAAAAAAACAAACGATTGCAACGCCAGGAGATTTAACATTAAACCTTAACAATAAAGTCGGATGAAAAAAGTTTTATTTCGAAATCTCGTTAACCTTAGCGTCTAAGCTACATAAATAAAGTGTCAGAGAAGTAAAAGACGACACGATGACGACAACGTTGAATATTTTCATTCCTGCTTTCCTACTCATCATCAGCAGCTACCACATGTTATCTCGTAAACAGCAAAATCAAAAAAAAGCAAAAATGCTTTCATCACTTGCAAGTTTGTTTACATTTTTTTAATCTACTCATCGCCTCTTTATCACGGCGAAAACAACAATAACGAGTAGTAAACTCCCGCGCTGGCTCGACCAATGCTTTATAATTTGTGTCTTAAGATTATGAGCTTACGTTACGGTTTTGTTTAATATTATTCAAATTAATTTTTCTAAACTATTTACATGATTTTTCTTAATTTTATTATAATTGGTGTATTCTAGGGTAGTACCTAGAACATATTTTATGACGCTTACATTTTTTACCATTCTGCTTTTATATAAATTCAATCCAATGCAAGTTTTCAACTTACTCTTGAAAATCAAGCAACTTCGAATTTAGTTGCATGAAAACCTCGTTCTCTCCGGTGCCTGCTCCTTAAGTCCACAAATTTCCAAAACTAAGCTTTTTTCATTCAACTTTATTTCCAGTGCAGTTCCGCCTTTAAAGGTATTCCTTAATAATTGCTAGCAGGATTTTAACTTAATGTAAAAAATGCCTTATCAATGGAATAGGTGTTTTATTTTCTACTTTACAAATTTTTTTAAAAAAATTTATTTTTGTAATACATGTTTTTAAGTTAATATTAAAATTAAACTCGAAATTAAGTTGA
>JXPE01018425.1:5907-15926 GCA_001015215.1 Holcocephala fusca
AATAAAATTGGCGCAGTCAATAGCATAGCAAGCCACATCTATATACACCCAACTCTTTTTTTACACGATAGATACGTTCCTTAGAAAAACGTGCAAAAAAAAGCACGTAAAAAATACATGCGACATATGGTAAATTTGGGGATATGTTTGACAACGTTAAAAAATCGTGTGAGATGAAAAAACTCTAAAACTTTCCCAAAAAAAACCATGCAAAAGAAGTAATAATGAAATCCATATTACATAAGTAGTAAAATTAAAATTAGTGTATATTGAAAATTCAATCTATAAATACAAAACATATAAAAATTCGCGAATTAAGTCAGACGTTAATAGCTAAACTTCACCTTCGCCCTCGTTAATATTCACTTCTTTATTATCACAAACTCATAAATTCGAACAAATCGTCTTCATCCGAAAGGGCTTTTTCGCACTAATTCATCGGTGTCAACAGTTTGCATTTTGTTAAAACCTTCGCCGCCAATTATATTTGACAGATTTATAATTTCAGAATACATAGCCGATTTTTTTACTACGAAGCTTTCACTTTTGACGCATGCTGGCAAAATTTTGATTGGTCGATTGGCGCAACTGTTTGGTGGCATGTGTAATACAATTCATAATCGTAAACTTTTACCATGCATCCACACTATTCAAATTTATTTCTTCCACTGAATCTAAAACATATTTCAACGTTTGCTTGATGTAGTACATTTTAAATGCTGCTATAACACCCTAATCGAGGGGCTGAATCAGCGAGGTGGTATTAGGTGGCAAAAACAGCAATTGAATATTTGGATGATCCAGCGCTGAGTGGATGGGCGCATTAGCAACAAGCAAAAGTATTGTGAATTCCAAACCTTTTTGTTTCATATATTTCTGAACTTCAGGAACAAAGCATCCATGCCTATTTATTCGCCAGTAAATGAACTGGAAGTTGTTTAGTGTTTTTACCTCTTAAAGCTCGTGGCATGAGGGATTTGTTGTTAACAGAGGTTTTAACATTTTATCACTAGATGCGTTACTGCAAAACAAAAACGTCACCCGATCTTTGGTCGATTTAAAACCACTAGCTGATTTTCAGATTTAGCTATGTATGTTCTTTTAGGCATTTTCGTCCAGAACAATACTGCTTCATCAGCATTAAATATTTAATTTGGAGTATAACCGCCCTATTTAATTATTTTTGCTAGTTTATCTAAGAAGCTTTTTGCAGCATTTTCGTCTGCTAATGTTACGTCTCCTTTTATTTTTACATTGTAAAATGCGTGTCTTTTTGGAAAACCTGTCAGCTATCGCTCACTTCCATTACATTCCAGTTTATTCGTTGCCTAAAGACCTGTTCATGTTTCAAATTTCTGAAGTTGGTTGTATATTTTAAATGCTTTCTCTTTTATAATTTTCCCATCAATAGGTATTTTTTTTTTCCTACCTTCACGCTTTAACACTACTGAATAACCAAATGCTGTGTTTAAGTTGAAGTACAACAAAAAGGAAAAAGCGATAATAAAAATCAAGTATTCCCCGATAGTTCGTTTCAAAATTGTGAAAAAAAGGCTAGATGTACTATTTAATAGATAGATTTAGATATGTGAATTTTAATGCTTAAGTGTGCAATCCTCGCACAGTGCCGCGTGGATATTACCAAACAATAAAAACTGGAAAAAGGGTCATATTATAGAAAAAAAAAAAAAAATTGGAAAGAATTCAAATAAAAATTCGAGTGAGAAAAACTAAAATTTCAAATAATAAAAACAAAAACAAAAAGGAAAGAGAAAAACAGAATAACAAGTAATTGATAAAATTTGAAAACAAAGTGAAAAAATTCTTGAAAAGAAAAGAAGTAGAGTAAAATAAATACAACAGAGAAGAAAAAATTATAATATTCACCTAGTAATAAGAGGACCAAGTAAGTTAGCAACCCCAACAGCAACAATTACAGAAAAATATTGCTGATAATAGTGACACCAGCAACAACTACAATAAACCATTGAGGAAAATACATGAGGTAAAGCCAAACTAGTTTTTTTAAGTAAGTAAATTGTTTCTTTCATTGCTTAACAAAATAAAAATAAGTTAATAATAAACAAAAAACAAAAAAGATGAATTAATAATTAAGTAGAATAAATAAACTATTGTACTTCCAAAAATTTATTGAGTATGCTAAGACTGAAAATAGTCATTTATCAAAAATAATAAATAACTTTTATTCAAATACAACAATACTATTGTCTTTAAATATTGACCACTTTAAATATTTTACTAAACCAAACTTTAGTGGAGGTTATAGACACCTCCAAGATTTTACAGACTTAATCAACAAAATGTTTCCTATTCTTGCAAGATACGAAGGACTCGAGTAAAGTATCGTTTCAGACTATATAAGAGTCATAGAAATAAATGGTCTGATATTTTTTCCTATCGGAGCACCCCCACATCCTTCTCAAGCAAACATGTTCTAGGTTCTACCCTAGAACACACCAATTATAATAAAATTAAGAAAAACGTGTAAATAGTTTAGAAAAATTGATTTAATTAGTATTAAAAAACCTTAATATAAGCTCACAATTGTTCGTACACCAATCGATATAAATGGAAGTTGACATGAAACAGATAAAAAAAACTCTAGAAATAAAATTCTAAAAATTAAACCAAAGAAATTGAAATTTCTAATAGATAAGGACGCAACTCTTCCCATAATAAATCTTAATTTATGACATCCTAAATGAAACACACAACAGAAATAAAAGAAAAAGTGAATTTAACCATTTTCGAGGAACTAGGAGATTTAATTACTAAAGTAGAATTTTTAGTTTACCCTTAAATTACAAGAAAGAAATCGTGGAGATAAACTCAAAAAACTTAAAAATACATTTTGATCGGGAAAAATCAAATTAATAGAAAATTTTACGAACCCGTGCATCTGAGAATAAGGTATTCAAATTCAGAGGAACCAAACCAGTTGCTACCATTAGTTAAAAAGTACAATGATATTTTTAAAAAAAGATAATAATAATCTCACATTTGCTAAAGAAATAAGAGATAGAATCGTACAAATAACGATATTCCTATTCAAAGCAAAAAATATCGCTACCCATCAATTAATACAAATATTATCTTAATCGTACAAATAACAATGAAGCTATGAATATTTCAATGTAACTAACAGAAAAACGACAAAACTTTCTCACCACTTCTTAAGAAATGTATCGCTTAAAAATTAAATTTTATTAAATTATTATGTTTTCCGCCTATAACTATTAGAGAAATCATCGCAAATAGCTTATGTTACCGGAAAATTAGTGTCGGCAGTAGCTTTACACAAGCTCACAAGTTGTGTGAGCGGCCATTAAAACCTTAACATAATGATCAACGCCAGACTGTTTCATTAGATAGGCTTAAACCATCTCATTTGTTAGGCAACCCAGAAAAGGACTATTCATTAACAACAACATTCCCAACACCACTAAAGATAACGAAAAGAGGGCGCTATGTATTCATTCATAATTCGCGTACAATTGAAAAAGATAATAAACTATAAGGTATTGAAAAACACAAAGAAATAAAATGTTACAGCTCTAGATTAGTCCAAAAAGACCTTACTCCATTCTAGTTGATTGAATTTCGTTCATATAGTATTTTAATTTGTTTATGGGCTTTCTTATAACACATTGAGTTGCAGGGAAAATAAATTATAAAAATTAGCTTTCATTAGGTCAATGGGTGCATGTTAAAATAATAAACCTGTTCGGTATTCTAATTAATTTGCAATGTACTAAGAGATTAGTTTCGATCTCGGTTTCTTTAGTTACTTGCAGGCAAAATGCCAAGTAAAGTGGTGCTCTTATTTCTAGGTCTTGTATTATTTAAATTTACAACCGCTAACAGATCAAGATTTAAAAGGTATTTAATATTTCCTCGAGGTGCACCTACAAGACATCAGGTACTGCACAAACCAATGTGATAAATTTAAAATTAATTATTTTATCCCACAGTTTATTGCTGGAATCGGTATACCGGCAGATCTTGAAGAGGAATCTGTTACCATAGGATACGTATTCAAAGCGGAATTTTATTTACCTTTTAATACTACAATCTGGCGTAAATCTCCCATAGTCCCAGAATACCGTACTAAACGAGCTTCAGAAATAGAACTCCAGGAATTTGAAAAATATTTAAAACTATTACGCACAATTAACAGCTCCAGGCAGAAATTCTACAAATTCTTAGAAAATTTTTTTACAAGGTATGTATACATTGTCTTACTTGAGTTTGAATTAATTTTAGTGCTACCTTTTTTTTCAAATATCGTAAAAATGAAATTTTTAAATATATTAAATTTAATTTTCTTGAAAACATTTGTGTTAGAATTGACAATACAGAAATCCAGCAAATTTTCGTGAAATTCGCCCAATTTAAATTGCAACAAGATTGTAGAGCTAATATAAAATAAAAAATGCAATAATAAAACTTTTATTTCAAATTATTAAAGAAAATCACAATTGAATCTATACAGAAAATATTTTTGAATATTAATTCGAACATTCAATTAGAGGAATTCTAAAATTAAAGTGGCAATCGTGGAGTGAAATTGCGATGTACCTACTAAATATTCCATAATTGGTACAATAGAACTTGCCTTATAACAACAATTCAATTAAGTAAATCTGAGACTCATAATTTTAGATATGTTTTGCACTACAGGTGGCGAATGCAAAAATATAAACTTCTCATTCGTTCGGAGTATTGATCTCAAAATTTGTAATTGGTTTTATTTACTTTAATTTGTTCGTTAACTTAAAAGCTAGCAAAAGGATACGAGCCCGCTGCCCTCTATAAGGCCTATGTTTCGGTCTTTCACCTCTATCATTATTTGTATTTTTTATTATTTTCGACTAAACGTATTGAACGAACCTGTAATGCTTTCATTTGGCATTCTTTGATCTATCCACCTTAAACTCTGTGCCTTCATAATTTTCACAATATTTTACACCTTCATTAAATTTTGCAGTGCTTCACCATGTTATGTGTATATCGTGTTTTCTAATTATTAAGGCACAAACCTTACTAAAGGTGCTCTCAGTTTTGAAGTTAAAAATGTTTATAGCGATAGTGTCCATTTTTCTTTAGATGGCATGTAATAACCAGCTGATTATTATTTAGTTAAGTAAAAGATTTACTTAACTTTCAATTGGTTGTAATTTTATTGTACAAAACTATGCATTGACAAATTGACAGTTGACAAATGGCGGCACTTATAATATAGCGATTGTACTCTTAATACACGCTTTTTCTTTTTGATAATTTTTTTTGGTTTTTTTTTTTTTTACATTACATTTACATTACATTTAGATTTTTACATTGTTACGGGATTGACTTATTTTGCTACAGAAATTTTGGATCAGGCCAATGAGCGTAAATTCTTATCCCATGTACCGCGCTGTTCGACTAGTGAGGCCACTGCGGGATACATAGAGTCCTGATCGATCGGTTTCTGCTTCAATATTTGACCCATCGGAAATTGTTTCGTAGGTATCATCCCAAGAGTAGGACACTTTAGATTGGTCATTTCATCCACATTACAATGTCGATCGATTACATTTTCACTTCTCCTAGGCTGTACAACCTGAATTTCCCTTAAATTTTCATTTGATGAGATTGGATTTTCTTTTATATTTTCCCCAAATATAAGTAATTCTCTCTGTCTGATTACGTTATTTTGTGTTTTTGCAATGAATCTACGATTTCTTCTAAAATAGTTATCCATGTTATCTAATATAATATATGACTTTCCATTTACATTTCCATCAATTTTTCCGTAACTCCATTCTTTTCCATTTTTCTTAAAAATGACTTGGTCTCCAATTCCCAGAATCGGTAGTGTTTTCGCATTTTTATCATAATACTCTTGCATATTTATGTTTTTCTCGATTTTTTCTTGAAGTAGTTTCTCCTTGATGTTGTTTCGGTATAATAGTGATTCCACCTCTAGCAATTTAGTTTTAATCATAAGACCGAAAAATAGTTGTGCCAGTGTCAACTGTATACTGGCCACAGATGTAAATAGCATCGTATTCCAATATTAGGTATTGAAATTTCACAATTTTGTTTTTCTCAATGCATCTTTGTAAGTTGTTTTTCGCGATCGCGATGGCTTTTTCTGCTAAACCATTGTTTTGTGGATATCTGGGGCTGAGAATTTCATCCGAATTTATCAAATTCAGCATACACAAGAGGATAATTATCGGCTTTGATAATCGTAGGATATCCGATTTTATTAAAAATTTTAATAATTGCCCAGATATTTTGTTTCTAATCAATTCAGCTACCACATAATTTGAATGTGATTCAACCAAAGCAACATAAACACGCCCACCGTATTCAAACAAATCCATTGCCATAATATGAAAAGGATAGCTTGGAGCCATTTCTTGTGTTAATTACTTTTTGATTATTTCTTTTAAATGTTTCACATACATCGCATGCATTAACAAATTTCCTTAATCTGCGTATTTTTTGTTTGGCCAAAAATGGTGCATTCGCGCACGAGCAAGCGTTGCTAACTTGCTAACTATCCTTGCATCTTCGTCGGAATTACTAATCGATGGTCCCCAAACAACAGTACGTTCTCAAAATTAAGTTCATTTTTGTATTTAAAAAATTCCTGGGAAAATTTATCCAATTTATAATATCCGGGCCAATCTCCTACAATGTATTGACAGATTCGACCATATTTCTCATAGTTTTCCAGCGTTGCCTTGTAATAATTGTAATTTTCCCCTGATAAGCATGCTTCCCTAACCGTCGAATGGGTAATTACAAACAATTCTTTGTTTTCCTCCACCAACGGAAGCTGTGCCCGCAACAGGCAGTCAGCGACCAACATGTCATTCCCCGGCAGAACAGAACAGGAACATTCGTTGAAGTTTAGCAGTCATTTCGTCCAGTTCCCGCCTGATAAGTGCTTCCAGGGGTTTGTGATCAATTTCAACTGTGAATTCCCTACCATACAAAAATAAATGGAATCTTTAACGTGCAAAAACAATTACTAACAATTCCTTTTCAATCTGGACCACTTTTGTTCACACGGGCTTAGTTTTCGCGTTGCATTTGCGATAGCATGCCCATTTTGCATGATAATACAACTTAATCTATCCTTGGATGCGTCAATTTGCACAGTGACTCGCAATCCCACTTCATAAACAGTTAAAACAGAGTCTGATGAAATAATTTCTAGCAATTCGTTTAATTCCCTGTCATGGTTAATTGTCCACAGAAATTCAACATCATTTTTTATTAGTTCCCTATACCTGGAAAATTTAGTAAATAAATTTGGAATGAACTTGGTCAAATATTTCAACAGTGCTAACAGACGCATGACGTCTTATTTGTTTTCCGCTTTTTACATTTCAAAATTGCTTCCCTGCATTTGGACTGTGGCTTAACCTGACCTTTTGACAATATATGGCCAATAAAGTGGACCCGATTTTTTCGATATTAAAATTTTTTCCGGGTTGAGTTTAATATTCTTACAGTTACACCGGCAATGTCACCAAATACATGAACCATTTTTCGCTGAAACATTTCCGGGGCACAGTTTAATAGGAAGGGCACCCGCTTACATCAGTACCTACTAAAAGGAGTCATGAAAGTGGTAAGATCAGAGTTTTCCCTATCCAGTTCCATTTGCCAAAAACTACTAGATAAATCGAAAACCATAACAACTTTTTTATTGACCAGTTTGCATGTGAAGTTGTCAATTGTGGGGATTAAGAAATGTTCACGCTGAATACATTCATTCAACGGTCCTGGATCCAGGCAGATGCTAAATTTTCCATTCGACTATTCCACAATTTGCAAATTATTGACCCATTCGGTCCGATAATCAATAAAAGAAATCACCTCATTGTATTCCATTTTCTCAGTTTCTACCCTAAGTTTCTTAATCAGGCTTAAAATTACTCTTTTCTTATAGTTCAACGACGGCTTTGCGTTTTCTTCAATTGGATTTTGTAAAGTCCCGGATATTTACCCAGTCCACCAAAACCATCATTATTTTTCTTTAAAAATTCATCAACATCAGCAAGTAAGCAATTGACAGCATGCACGTCTATTCTTTTGACAAGATTCAAATCAGTGCAAGTTTTCAAGCCAAGTAGAGGTTCAAAATTATTTTCCACAACCAACAATTTTATTTCATTAATCATTGTCTTTTCCTTGTCCAAACATTTTAATGTTACCGTTCCAAAATTATTGATTTTATTATTACTGCAATTTAGTATCAAAAAATTATTGGCTTTATTGTTACTTTGTAGGTTAGAGTTTTCTATTAGCTTTAAAGGAATGCAATTAATGTCAATTTTGAATTGAATTGTTTTGTCAAAATTTTCATATGGCTTGGTCCACCTTGTTATGTTTTTACTTGCATTTATTCTAAAAACATTCTCACATATCAATTTTCCATGAACGCTCTTATATAGATTATTTTTAACTTGGTTGTACGTTTCTCTTCGAGAAGCTTCATTTCAAACTTTTTATCATGCATTGCAACGATTATGCGGTCACGCAACATTCAGTTTTCATTCGCACCTTCAAAAAGATTTATTTAATTTTCAATTGATTGTAATTTCATTGTACAAAATTATACGCTGTTCGCTCTTCAAAGGTTGATCTTCAACGAACTTAAAATTGACAATTGACAAATGACGGCACTTATGATATTGCTATTGTGCTCTTATTACATGTCATATATGTATATATTTGATCTTAGTTTCGTCTACTCTCTGCCCAATGGCTTCTTTTTCTTTTTCTGCTTGAAAAATATTTCTTTACAACTGTTAAGAGATATTTTTACAATCGTTAAGTCATCTCCACCTAAAATATTTTGACATTGCGCGTTATTGGAATATAATAGTTTGGGGAAAAAGAAATCTAGCATTTTTCGTTTATTTCAAGACTTTATTTAACATGGTTCGGATTTCCCAATTTGGGTCAAATATGAAATATGTTGTTTTATAAAGTGTCGCCATTTTAACGGTAATTTCATCATTGAGTCTCTCTAATAGAAGCCCTAGTCTTTATTTGCAAAAAACTCGACTAAACAAATGTTACCGTTTTTATTGTATGGTAATTTCTAATCATTAAGAAAATTTTACAATAATAAAATGAGAATGATAATCGCTTTAGCGCATCAAAACTTTCCCACCGAGTACCCGGAGTTTTTGACGAGCCACTATAGACATATGTATGTGACCTGACCTGGAACACAACTTTTCTCTGTTCGCCAATGTTGGCCGCTTCTGGTCAATCACTTGCTTGAAACGGTTCAATTATTGACAGTGACAATTATTGAGTTGACAGTGTAGGTCCTAATTAAGTGATTGGCCAGCCACATAGAATCAGCTCATAGTAGTTGATTCCTTTTCAGTCCCATCAAAAACAGCAAAACCTTCCTGGCCGTTAGTCCTAATTNTGTGACCTGACCTGGAACACAACTTTTCTCTGTTCGCCAATGTTGGCCGCTTCTGGTCAATCACTTGCTTGAAACGGTTCAATTATTGACAGTGACAATTATTGAGTTGACAGTGTAGGTCCTAATTAAGTGATTGGCCAGCCACATAGAATCAGCTCATAGTAGTTGATTCCTTTTCAGTCCCATCAAAAACAGCAAAACCTTCCTGGCCGTTAGTCCTAATTTGACCACTTCTAAGCACATCTCGTGTTTAGAAAAGCTTTGTATATTTGCATGATTGTGGATAAATTGCACTTACATTTTTTAATTTTTTGTTTTTGAACAAGTTGAAATATTTTTCCATGCGAGATTCCACAAATTTATTGCAATTGCTTTTCCATTTTAAGAGTCAAAGAGTTTTGAGTAGTTCTTATATTTCCTGGCAGTGTGTGGAGAAGGCAGAAAGCACTTGTTATTTGTTCTGTTTAGCAATAGATAAAACAACATTTAAGGAAATGGATTACGAGGGCAATTGCAAAATCATCTCAAAGAATAGGAAATATTTATTTAT
>JXPE01018497.1:11690-23151 GCA_001015215.1 Holcocephala fusca
TTTTGCTGCACTATATAAAATAAAAAACGGTTAAGTTTAAGTTTACTTACAATGATCTTTCACATTGCTTCTTACCACATTATACTTCGTAAAAGTAGTACATCGGCCTTCGTGCTATCATGGGCCTAAACATTCGTCTAATTATGATGTTAAATCGTTTCTTTTGGAATTGTCTTTTCAACTTAGATAGTTTTTAACAAAAATAGCTTTTGTAATAACAAAAGATATCTGACCTTTTACATTTTTATTTGTCCAACGATCATATCGGAAAAGGTAGGATGCTATATCGCTTCCACGCTTACCTGTAAAGAAGAAAATAAATATTTTTAAATAAGACTTGAAAAAAGTTTATATACTATACTGTAACAAAAGTACAAAAATAAAATACGAATTTCAAGAAGTTAAAACTTATTATAAGCATAAATATTTCCTAATAAAGAATGCAAATCTACAATTCTGCCCGAAAAGTATAGTAAATAAAAATAAGTTATACTTAATGGTACATAAACAGTTAATTAATGATAATATAGTCCCGCAAAAACTATTAGGAAACTTACATGAAGTGTTCGCTGATCTTCCAGAATCTTTAAAAGGAAAGCTGTGGAAATATAAGAGAAGCCATTTATCACCTTTGATTTGATAGAGAACAGGGTGACAAAATCAAACAAAAAAACTTCTCTGCGCAAGTTTGACGACTGCACTTGAACCTGGTTCATATTTGTAAACACATCTATTAATGTAAGTAGCTGCGATAGTATCTACAAGTTTCAAGATGGATCTTGCGGTACTGTGGGTACACACTTGGGAAAAGGAGGCATTAAGGTTCTGGCGACAATAAATCTCGTTAGGGACACAATATAGTGGTGAAATGAACAAAAAGCTATAGTAGTTGTTGAGTTGTGAAAAAGTATTGAATCTAATACGTCGAATCGACTGTAATTTACCTTCAGTTTAAACTTCTCTTCTCAAGTTGTCAACAGTATATGCAACTATGTGAACATGTGCATTGTTGTGCGTTAATCTGATAAAGAACTCTTCTACTTGTGTTCTGATGTACGTGTATTTAGCAGTGACTTCTTCTCAAGGGATCTTTAAATAATGTTATTATAAAAGTAGGTTTATACTTTAAATGCCTTGCATTTTTCAACAGGGTGGCACAAAAACTACATGTGAATCTGCGTCATTATATGCAACTTATTCTACTTAAATGCGTGTGAACATTACAATTCAACTCACATGTCATTTTGCACAACACTAAAATGTCTTTTTATTTCTCACATTGTCTCCGAGATCTCAAGGCAATTTTTAGCACTCACGCAATCTGTAAAAAGTACTTAATTACGTTCAATCAACGTATGTTTTAGCCACTCTATTGGGAATAGTCATATCTTCTAGCAAATATATCCAATATGTATCTCAGAGATGAAGAATACTGGATTTGAAACGTTTTTAATCGGCAGAAGGCAGAGAAACTGCAAAAAGTAGTCTGCATTAAATTGAGTCATTACTAGTAAGTGCCAAGTGAGTGGCATTTCTATAAGTAGATCTGTCCATACTGACTTGTCCAGGCATCTTCAAAGTTGCAAGAACGAGGACTGTCCAAATGGTTGATACGTTTCCATATAAGCGATGAGAAATGTAAAAAATACCAATCTATTAACGCTGCTCGCGCTTTTAGAATTCACAAATTTATTTTTCTCTCTAAGAGAAGTTTTAATTGAACCTAAGAACATATGCACGTTTTTATATCTAATTGAATATCTAATTGCCAATCGATCTATTTGCAATTTAAATCTTAAATCAACAGCTTCTCACTAGCTCAATAGACTTGGGGTGTCTTAAAACGCATTATACCAGATGAGACTTGGTCCATAGCTAAGACCTGTTGACTCTTTTATTCTGGACACATGATTATAGACATATAGTTGTTTTGAAAGGTGCTTAGAAGAAATCTTGAATGCAGAATACTTTAACTAGTGGTTACCAGTAATTTAAAGAAGTTAGTCGACTAATTCAAATTCCACGACATATCTCAACAAGGTGCAAATTATAAAATTAATTGAAATGAGAAGGGAATACGTCAAGACTGAGATGTTTATTTCAATATGGAGTCTTAATAATTTGCTATAGCTATGCATTACATATTCATGTAAATTATAGTAAGTAAGGAAATATAGAATAGGAAGTAGAGAAGGTGCTTGATAATAAAATAATGTTCGAAACTTTAGAGCACACCTTGTCTGAAAGTAACCTTTCTCCCAAAAAGCATGAGAAAATATTAATGAAAAAAATATTTCAAGCAATACGAGCTATTTTTTTTTAAATTTCACTTTTCGTATTTCATTTTACAAAATTATAAACAAATACTCGAAATATTTTATTTTCCTGAAGCTAGATTTAGAGCTATTAAATACAACTAAGTATACACATTTAGAAAAATTATTGCTATAACAAACTTTTGGCTACAATTATTTTTAATCATCGTAGCACAGGTTACGAAAAAATAATTCAAATTCAAATTAATTAATCTCGGAACTAAAGTTACAAAGTGATATTGCACTATTTATTTAATTGTTGTTTAATTTGTGATAACTCGCAAAGAAAAATTGACTAAATCATTTAAAAGAGAATTAAATTTTTTAAAATTCAGCTATTATTGATTGAAAGACATGCACGAGGAAAAACAATCAGCTCTAACTGCAGTAATATATCAAGAAGTTCTTATTTCGTCAACATATTGTTTATATTGCTTTTATTTTGCAGTTGATTACAATCTATTAATGATAGAAGAGTTACAAATAAAACCATCAAGCTATCTTTTAGAGTGTGACTTGAAGATCAAATGAATAATTTTTCCCTGTGCAAACTTACACGGTGGCTGTAATTGTAAATTACTTGTATGAATATAAGAACTTGTACATGAAGCTTTACTATTTACTAAGCAAGAAGCAAATGAGTAACTTAAGAGTTGGTTTTTTTAAATATGCATTACTTATCTGCTAATTTAAATAGCAAGACTTTGGGATAAAAATGTATATGTTTGAGGGTTGCAAAAGATAGAAATAATACATGAAAAGTGGCAAATAGAGAAAATCCCTACTTTCTGTGGTTAATAAGGCCATGAATACTGAATTATTTCCATAATAAAATAGAAATTTTTTTATCTTGTAGTTTCCTATGTAGGCTACCGTCACATAAATTCTTAAAATTTTCAATTCTAGTGTACAATTGAATATTTCCTACTGAAAGTTCGAAAAATAAATTCTTAAAAGTAAAGAAACACTGCATAAATTTACAATGTGCCAAAATACTTAGTAGAATGGGTAGGTGTTTTTGTGTTTAAGAATAATTTCTCTAACATCGCTTTAGTGAAATAAAACCGAAAAACCTTTGGTTTGTAGTGGAAAAAAATTTCTTTTCATAGAAAAAAAATTATGTACATTTAGGAAAATACTCTAATAGAACTTTAGTATTACTTTGATGGGAAATATGCTTACAAACTGAACTTGAGCTAATTCGATAATCAATGAACCTAAGTCCTTGATAGATGTTTAGTTTCTATACGTGCCTATATATGTGTATCTTTTTAGAATGCAAAATTTACAAAAGAAAATTCATTTTGAAAATTCAAGGAGTTAAGTTAAAATTTATAATAATTTAAAATTGGTAATAATCAAGTAAAAATGGATATTTTTCAAACTAGACTGACAACCTTTGAATACTCGTTTTTTGGTTCTTTGCTTCAGTTTTGTGTCAAATTATATTCAATCTTTGCTTTCTGTCAATGTACTTTCATTTAAGTAGCTCTAGTGTTTTTATTAATAATATGCTTGCACTTATTATCGTGAAAAGAATGACAAGGAGAAAACGACACATTAACAGTTGCCAATCTCTAGCATAAATTCACGATACTTCAGAGTTATAGTTGTAATAATAAAAAATAACGAAAATATAAATAATTAGATATAACTACAAAGAGCGCAACAAAACAATTAACATTACATTTATCATATCTTGCGTAAAAAGAAGATTCAAATCTTCTTAATTCGTAACCATCTAACCATAGAATTTGGCTTTATGAGCTTTTTGTGAACTTTGTTGTTATTTTCCTATTAATGAATGCATGAGTTTTTAATTTAAAGAAATGTGTAAAAATGGGACTTGCTAAGTACTATTAGCTTCGTGGCTACCTCCTTCTTTAGATAGGCAAAGTTTTTCTACACAGAAAAATTCTCATTGTAAAAGGAAAAAACACTTTGGATTGTCACAGAATTTTTTTTATTTACCCCGAAAAATCTGTAATTTATTTTGGTCGAAAAAAAAGGACAGAAGCAAAAGAAGGAAGGAAAATTCTAAACGGGAGAGTGTTAATTCACAGTTAATAAATTTTAAGACTTCTGTCATTTTACTGCTTATTTGCAATTTTTATTTCCTATTTCGTTTAGAATTTTCCTTCCTTCTTTTGCTTCTGTCCTTTTTTTTCGACCAAAATAAATTACAGATTTTTCGGGGTAAATAAAAAAAATTCTGTGACAATCCAAAGTGTTTTTTCCTTTTACAATGAGAATTTTTCTGTGTAGAAAAACTTTGCCTATCTAAAGAAGGAGGTAGCCACGAAGCTAATAGTACTTAGCAAGTCCCATTTTTACACATTTCTTTAAATTAAAAACTCATGCATTCATTAATAGGAAAATAACANGTGTAGAGTAGAGAACCCAATGAAAATCGCTTTCCGTACATGTAACGGTCGTAAAGTTTCCTTCCGAATTTAGTTCCGAACCGATTGGCATTTTCATTTCCATTTTCACAACTCAAGAAAACTGCTAAAGTGGGAGGAAGGAACTGTACTTATGAGTACCTTTAACTAAATATCCCAAGGTTTTGGAAACTTTGCCTACGGGAAATATTATGTTGAGGGTAAAATAGCGTGCTGTACACATACCAAGTAACTTAAAACTCTACTAGTTGGACGGGTATATTTACTAACGGTACATTGATGCAAGCATTCATTTCACATATTTCGAAATTGCATGGTGGCACGCAATATCCCGCCTTAAAATTGCTCTGCACTTAAATCTACAAGGTATCAAGCAATATCAAACTTGACGGAGAGGAATCAAAAGCGCGATAAATAGGTGAGAAGGACGGCCGGCACATTGAAATTGAAACCGAAGTAGAAGTCTATGTAGTGAGTTCATTTTCTTACTAAAGTTTGAAGGCTTAAGGATAGACTAGGAAGTTACTCCCACCCTTTGAAGTGTTTGAGGGTTTTCTTAAATATTTTTAGCTACGCTCCTTCTTTTTGCTTTTAGTTAATATAAAAATTATGGTTTCTTTGGTTTGCTTGTCTAATTTTTTTCCTACCTAATCGATTAAAAATAGTACTATTGTAAGGAGTAATAGTATATGCGAAAATTACTATATACTCGTAGTATAATATTGCCATACGAATAACAAATTCTAAATTGTGTTTTCAATAAATATTTTTGATTTACAGATTATGCGAATCCATTTTTGGTAATTCCATTTGAAAAATTATTAAAATGGAGAAGTAAAGACATTCATAGAAAAATTAAAAGATTTTTCTATCAGACTTTAAGAATGTAAATATCACATTAAGAATGTCTTAATGAATGCTTTTAACTAAATTAGTAATCCAAATTATTATTAACCTTACTTAAATGTTAATTTTGTAAGGCAGATACGAGTACGAGTGGCTTTTTTTATTGGAAATTGTTAAGTTTTTTGAAAATGATTTTTGACTAAAATGTTAAGTATTACGTGTACAAGTTTGCTTATGGACAATATACACAACATTTAAGATAGTTTTAAACCTTACGCAAATACTTAACCCTTTCCACTCCAATGTCGAGTGTCACTCGACATTGAATTTGTTCCACCAACTCCACTGTCGAGTGACACTCGACATAGTGTAATACTTCTTTTTGCGGACAATTTTTGCAAAACATGTGTTGTGCTGTTAGAAATAAAAAACTTTTCGTTATTCTAAAAACTATGAATATGTTATTCTGTTTGTCATAATTTACATTATCTTCTAAGAAGTTGATGCATCTAAATTAATTGAATACAATCAAATTTAATCTCACATTTTTTTTAACCCACTTCAACACATTTCAAATATCGCAATTGTCACACGTTTACTAATTGATACGAAATTGATTAAAACCTGTTGTCTGACTCGCTTTAAATTCAAGTACGCAGAACGATTTCAAACCACATAAATTGCTTTATTTTCGCATACAGAATCGCATGGTAAATTATTCACATTTTTTGAGTGTGGTAGTCCTGATGTGGCAAGCCGAGAACCTCCAAAACTGGTTCTTAGGCCCCAAGCTTAAAATATGTAAACCATGAGAATGTGTCACTCGGACACTAACTGCAAGAAAAACAGTGAAATATAGAAATATTTCCAAAGGACCAAGTGCCCAAAATCAGAAGAATAGTCTGTATTTACATTATTGTAGAATTGAAATTATGAACTTTTAAGCTACATTTTTCGTACTATTTAGAGGATTTTGGTAATTTTTTAGATTTGATCTAAGAGCTACAGAGCCAAAAATATAAGATGATCAACATTTATAAAAATATTTGAAAAGCACCTATGAATCGCGGAAACAGTTCAACTTTTTATGATAAACCCTTTTTAAAAACCAGTATCGAGGCCGTCCTAATTCTCCAGTGAAAATGTTTTTTTGTTTTGTAGCGTACATGTTTAAATGGGCCAACATAAGAAAATGTTACGTAAAGAGAAAAAAATAAGGATGAATAAGATATACAGCTGAAAACCTGGTTTGAAACCGGGCGGGACGATTTTTTTTGGCTTTCTGCACTGTGCAGAGTCTGGTCGTATGCTCGAGTTGTACATTGTTGCCATCGCCCAGCCTCACTTCCCTTCCGTTTTATATTTTCTGGCTAACAGATTGATATCCACGGACCAGAGACCACAAAACAACATGTGGTTGAAAGACACTATCTCATCGCTGAGTTCATAAAATAAAAATATATTCCCCTAATAAATTGTAATCGGTCCATCGGATCGTGAACACACAACTCGTTCTGATCGTTTTTATTTGTGTTGAGAGAAGCTATGCTATGGCAATATGCGCAAAGTAAACAAGTCCACTTATTGAATGATATGATGACAAGAAATATTATTAAAGCATTAGAAGCCTGAGTATGATTTCGTTGAGCATTTATTTGGGAAGCTCATTTTTAAAAAACTTAATACCAGTAGTCAATGTCGCTAATCGACGTTAATAGCTCTCTTGTATATATTATGGGTAATAGCACTGGTGATGATAACAACTGAGGAGTGCTCATTTTTTACGTTTGTTATCAAAGAAAATTAAGTGATTTATTTTAACTGTAGATTGTCATTTAAGGTAGATTGACAATTCATTTAGTTTTTTGATTATGTTCAATACGTTCATTTAATTAATTAATTAATCAGAAAAAAAAGAAGAAAAAGTATTATATTAATATTATTAAGTTATCAATATGGATTAATGATTACAATGTACTTAGTTATACGACCTGTTGTTCGTCTTATAAAAAATTCATTTCCTTATATTCAATCTTCCCGCAATTAGTTACACAATTAGTTAGTTTTAAATTAAATTTAGAAGAATAATATAATTAAATTAATATTAACAAGTATTCTTTGTTATTAAAGGAAAACACAATGCCCTATATTTTATGAGATATCCTCTGTATATTATAAAGAAAGTAAAATAGAACAGCTTTAATTAAATTTTATTTTCGTCATTATTTTTATTAACTTAAATAGATATTTTGTTCCAAGCCATTTATTAATAACATCTGTTCAACAATAGAATTGATAAGTTGTTAGCATTCTCCCTGCGGGCTTAAAAGGCATATTTGTTTAACGGCTGCCCAAAGGACTTTGTATTTTGTATTTTGGTTTTTAGAAATGGCAGGCAATTCTGTAATTCTTTTGTTTCCTTACTGATTAGTTTCGACGAGTTATCTTGCTGAGAAACCAGATCATGTTTCCATAGAAGCATAGAAAAAATGTCAATTTTTTAAGAATTAAATGCAGTATTTGTAACCAACATGATACTATGGAAAGTATATCGACATAATTCTTTTACAATCCCTTTATCTTATAGCTACTTGAGAAATTATTCAAAACCAATTCCTCTTTTTATCTTAAATTCGGTGTCAGTATTTAAAATCTTATCAAAAATTATAAAAAAAAAGTGCATTAGTTTTGATTTTTCATTGATCACAAATCACATTAGTTCACTAGTCCTTTTTCTGCTTTTTATTCGTGTAATCCTGCGTGCTCTCCATGCAGGAAAATTTATCTAAAAGCTATATAGAAAAAGGTTCTTGAAAAACCTTCAAGGAACATTTTATTGTAACCTGCAATAGTTTTTTTCATGCTACAAATAGTTTGTTTAAAATAAGAGTGGTTCAAAAATTTATTATTTACATCAGAAATATATTTTCTTCTTTTTTTTTGTAATAGGCACAAAGTTATGTAAACCAAAAAACTTTAGTGAATATCATATTTGTTACTTACGCGTAAAGTCTTCTTTTATCTGTGCTTAAGGAAAAAGTCTCAGTTTTATATAAAATAGCTGAAATCTCAATATATGTATTTTTTTTTTATAGTTATTCCAAGGAATTTGGCACTGTGCCTTACAGTTAAGGTTCATACAGGTTACGATCACAATTCAATGCCACGTAGAAATCTTTTACCAGCGGTCCTGTACGGAATGCAAAGAATTGAGATTTCATAAGTAATATGCTTAAAATGCATGTTAGAATCTTTGAACGGAATTCCTTACAAATAGGCATCCTGAAGAATTTATTCACGTGCTGAAAGCAGTTCGTAAACGAATTTGGAGTACACACAAACAAAATTTAATGCAAACACACTTAAGCGAATATAATTTCTTCGAAAGCTATATTTGCAGATGCAGAGTTAGCAAAAGAGTTTTAGTATAAGCCGATACAGTTTTTGACAATGACGGAAACTTTTTTTACGACTATATTTAAAATGTTCATTATTTTCTTACAATAACTAAAATGAAGGCGTTCCGAAAAGTAGAATCGAGCTAAAACTATTATTTTCTGTTTTTCTAAGAGTACTTCTATTTTCAACTTGTCTTACACCTAAACAAATATTTAAAAGAATGAGGAAAAATTCAACAAGGCGTATGTGGAATATTGCCAATTTTTCCAAAAGGTGCTGGTTTCTGTTTTGTATGTTTCACTAGCATTAAGCGTTTCATCTTTGTCAAAAAACAAAACAAATGTTTAAATTAAAATTTTTTTTTAATTGAAGTAAACCTGATGTCTGTGTGATTTATGAATGTTGTGTAGGATCCGTAATGTGTATAGCAATGAAGTGACAAGTTTTGTAGTTGATTTAATATTTTCGTTTGGGCTTATACGAACCACATCGAATATAATGATGATATGAGTAAGATGAAAGTAAATTTGTTTTTATCATAGAAACTGTTTATCTATTAATAGAGCTTTTGTAGACGAACCACAAATAGAATGGAATTGCTTAAAACTTTAAAGAAAATTCATTTAAAGAAATTCATTTAATGCATTTTCTTTCAATCACCCAACAATTATCCAAACAAACGAAATCAATTGTTATGTGATTGCATCTAATTAACAAGTGACGATGCCCTAATTAAATTAGTTACAGATTTTTTTTTTCGAAACGGGCTTAGAAAATGATTGCACAAAGCAATCTTTAAAAGCGATTGAAATTAATGTCAGCCATTAATTGCGTACTAAATCGATATCGATTTACTGGGAAAACCATTTCAGTAAAAGTAATGCTTTTTGCAATAAGAGAACTACAAATGGAAAGACGTTGTTGTTTTTGGGGTGGAACATTCCTTTGCCTCAACAAGGAAATCAAGTTAGATACTTGGTTTTTATTCTCCCCAAGGAAATATCAGAAATCTTTATATTCCATATTATATATCAAAGGGCATATGAACGTATAAACGATATTAGGGTATAGTTTTAGGTTTACTTACTTAAGGGCTGATTTCTATAGAACACTTTTGTTGAGAAAAATAGCACATTGAGAGATAACTCAACCGAGTGGACCACCTCCCGTTCAAGTTCGGTTTTATTTTCCTTTAGTGTTACGGTTAGACACATGTCAGTTCCCATAGTAGCATGTAATTAACATTTTCATCCAATCAACTTCTATCCTGAGGGGACTGAAGTTTGGTTATTTTTTTTAGCCTCATTTTGAAATATATGTGAAGCTTAAGCAAAACAAAACTATATTTTTAGGTTTGGGTGGCTTTTAATATCCTAGCAGTAGTTATTCTTATGCATATATATTTTATTTAAAAGTTAATAAACAAACATATTTACTTGATTCAGAACTTGACTTATAAGCTCTACAATATTACTGAAAATATAGACCTCAATTCATTTTAGTACTCGTAGAAATACTATCGTATTCTTAAAATATCCCAATCCTGAATAAAAATATCATAAAAGCACTAATCCAATTTAATTATACAACTAATATTGTATAAATTTTAATATTAAAATTTAAAGAATGAAATTATTTTGATACAAGAACGTACCGGTTCTCTAAAGCGGAATACTCTAAATTGTAAACATTTTATAGGATTATAGGATTTGTGACTTTTTTTAACAGGCTCTATTTCAATGAATACAAATCTTGTTTATAGATGGAACAAATTAGGATAACAAGTATTCTTTGCTTAAATATTATCATGTTTATAATTATAGGTGAATATAAAAACTTGAATTTAAAATTAATGTTTTTGTTCTTAGACAGTAAAGAACCGGCATAAAAAGTCAATCAAATTATAAATGAAAATACCAGAACTTTAATATATTTCTGCTTTGAATAAAACGATTAATAAATGAGTTAGTTATTATTTAGTAGTTATTTTACTTAGCAAACTCTTAAGCAGAGGAGTAAGTCCTTACATCGATAAAGTTTTTAAATGGGAACAAGCTTTACATTTCACACATATTTTAGTCATACTTTTGTATGTAAGTAGAGCAAGTAAATACAAATATCTGAAATAGACTGAATGCAACAACTTTTCAAATAAAATTTATTGGTAAATTTTTTTATGTCAAACTTATCTACACTAAGAAACAGAAATAGTACTCAAAAAACAACTATTGCACAAATATAGATAACCCCTGAAGAACACGGTATTTGCTGAGTACGAGTTTCGAAGAACATGGATACCTTTCCCCAAATTACACGGTTTAAAGCTACACGATTGTCAATGTTCATTTGTTTGATAAAATAGAGTGTTATTGTCAAAAGCTGAATTGTTGAGAATTATAAGGGAAGTGTGAAATATCACATCTATAAATTTTCAATTCCATTCCATTTTAATTAAAATAAATACAAATTACATACATTTTCAAACGTTAAATTGAATCA
>JXPE01018530.1:1268-11492 GCA_001015215.1 Holcocephala fusca
GAGAACATAGCAACAACGCTTCATGAGTGCATTACAAAATTCGAATACTGTTTTTTGGTGCTTGATTAGAGTTGCGATATTATGCGATATTGCACAACAGGCTATATTTTTACGTGGTATTGACACCAAATTTAATATTACTGAAGAACTGTGTTCACTGATTTCAATCCAAAGGACTACAACCGCCAAAGTCTTGTACGATGAACTAAAGTAAGTGTTGGAAAATTTTTCAATTTTATTAGAAAAGATTATTGGTATATTGATAGATGGAGTACAAGCAATGTCAAGTATGGAAGTAGGAGTATCGGGAAGGCTATTTCTAGACATTAAGAAGATCACAGGAAGGGAAATATTTGTTAACCACTGCATAATTCATCAAAAAAATTTGTGTGTGAAAAGATTGCATTTCCCAAATGACATAGTACCAATAATTAAACTAATAAATGTTATAAAGTCGTGCGCGTTAAATCACCGTGAATTTAAAGAATTCGTGAAAGATTTAGAAACTGAATATAGCGACGTGATTTTTAATATCAAAGTACGTTGGCTTAGTAGAGGTGCAATGTCAAAAAGAGTATGCAACTTAAATAGCAAAATACAATTGTTTTTGGATATAAAAGGATATGCTTTTCCTCATTTTGGTAATAAAGAATAGATGTTTGATTTTGGGTTTCTTATCGACATGATTCAATGATGTCAATGATCTTAATGTGGAACTTCAAGGCAAAGAACAGTTTATTCACAATTTGTATGATAAAATTTAGGGATTTGAGCGCAAATTAAAATTGTGGAAACAACATCTTTTGCAGAATAAAGAGCCTCACTTTACACATTTAGAAATGGAAAATGTTACTACTTCTCAAAAATAGACTCAATATATAAACATTTTAATCAACGAATTTCAATTACGATTCCAAATGTTCAATGAAATGTTTCCATGAAAAGGTTTTCTTCGTCATTTAAGACAATATCGATGTAGAAGTAGTTTCCGAAGACTTTCAAATGGAAGTGATTGACATTTTTGTTTTCTTTTTTGGAGAGGTTCCTCTCGGATATTTAACACCTAAGCCATCCGTCCGGGCCCATTGTGTCTCTCCTTTTTATGTCCTTTTCTGTGTAGGTGCAGTTTCCGAAGACTTTCAAGTGGAAGTAATTGACATTTTTTTTCTTTTTGCAGAGGATCCTCTTGTATCTTTAACACCTAGGCCATCCGCACGGGCCCATTGTGTATCTCCCTTTTTATTTCCTTTTCTGTGTGGATAGTCCCAATAGTTACACCACTGAGCTACCAGGCCGGACAAATGATTGACATACAGAATAATGCAGATTTAAAAAATGTATTTTTCTCAGTAAACATCGAAAATTTTTATAAATCTTATGTGAGCCCTGAGAAATTTCCGCTTTTGACGAAAAATGCAAAGCAAATGATGTCTCTGTTGGGAAGTACGTAATTTTGGGAACGATTATTTTGAACCATGAAATTAATCAAAAATGACTGCAGATAAAGACTGAGTGATGCATGATTTAGAAAGCTGCGTACGTGTAGTTATCTCATCAATTCCGGATGATATTGATCATCTTGTATTGAAAAAATAGTTCCAAATTTCTCTTTAAAAATTTCAAGTAAATTCGTTTTTCTGTTCTTTTCATGATTGGTTTTATTTTGCATTAAAATTTGTATATGAAATCTTTACTTTTTTTTTAAAGTTCATATTTTTTTATTCTAATGTTTATTATAAATAAAGTTTTATAAAGTTTTATAAAGTAACACACTTTATGTGCAGCCCGCTAAAATATCTTAAAATTTAAATTGGCCCGTTGATTAAAAAGGTTGCTCGCTCTGAACTAAAGGATCTCCACCTTTGGAGTTAAACTATCAGCTACTCTTAAGTATGAGATTTCAGTAGAAACTTGGGACTAGCCAATCCACTCTTGTAACGAATCATCATATACGTTTACACCACACCTAAAATTCTAAATATATTTTTGCTATTTTAAGATTACAAAACTAATTTAATTTATTTACTAATTCCAAAATATAATTTAAGTTTTTTTTTAAGCATGAATTACTTGACAATATTCAGCTAGCGATATTATATTGAAAGCTTTTATTTTTAATATTTTATATTCAAATCTAAAGGAAAAGTTTATTCCAAATAAAAGTTGTAATATTATTTCTTTAGCTATCTTAGTATTGACTGAATCTCATTATTAGTTGTTAAATCTATTTTAATTTTTATCAATACTCAGCTATTTCCTCCAACAGCAATGAACCATATTTTGTTCAATTCGCTTAAAATAGTGAAGATAATTCCTTCAAATTCAGGTAAGGTTCAAGGTAGAATGATTATAAAAAAAAAATTATTAAAGTAAAAATAGAATTACAAAAAAATTGTGAATGAAAGAAAATTTGATTGAATTATTTAGGACCCAATTGATTGAATATTTGATACCATTGAGCTTTGTTTTACGAATTATCAAGTTTTTTCTGTTTTTAGGTAAAATTACAAATATTTAAGTTTGACAAACTTATTACAAGATGTAAGCAATGGTTATGAGATAAAAGTAAAGGAATTAAAAAGGATAATGACCTTTTACCTTTCTTCTTTTGTTTCGTTTTTTAGATTAACTTTGTTCTTAATTTATAATTAAAAGCTCGAATCGCATTATTTTTTGTACTAATTTTGCGTTTAATGTACTACCAAAGGATCCATTCCATGCTATTATTAGTTTTAGATAGTTTTTATTTAATTTCATATTGAAACATTCAATAGTATTTTTTGAATAGCAATTTTTCCTTTAAATAACTTCCTTTTAGGATACCTTCACTACTTCTTTATTGTAAATATTTTTATCCTAATTTGTTATTAAAAGAACCTATTTTGTTATTTTCTTATCAAAGGAGCATTTCTTGTCAGTTTAGTATAACTTTTCCCTAATATAGCTAATAACAGACCCTATTCTTTTTTTTTTTGCTATAATTTTTCTGGGAACATAATGGGGATATTCATTATAGGTCCTTTAAATTTCTATGTTAAAAGACCTTCTATCATAATTTTTGGATAGTTTTGCTTTTATTTTATTATTTCTATTAAAAGAATCATCCTCACTAGTTTGTAGTATTCTGTGGTTTGACTTATTTTGTTAGTAAAGAACCATAGCCTATTTTTTTTATTAAAAGTTTTTTAAATGACTATTAAGAGAACATATTTATGATAGGTTCCATTAAATTTATATACTAAAAGATCTTCTATTCTTATTTTTGGATAGTTTTGCTTTTATTTTTCTATTAAAAGAATCGTCCTTACTAGTTTATTTTGGGTTTTGCCTAATTTTGTTAGTAAACACTCCTAATGTCTGACCTCGTAGTTCAGTAGTGTAATTATTGGACTATCAGCACAGAATGTCGTGGGTTCGATTCCTACTTAGGACATTAAAAGGAGGGACACAATTGGCCTGGACGGATGGCCTAGGTGTTAAAGACACGAGAGGATTCCGTCCAGAAAAAAAAACACCCCGTAATAAATTTTCATTTATTATCTTGTAGTTTCCCTTTAATTTGATATTGCCATAAGGTATTATCAGTACTATCACTTACTCATATTTTTATAGCTTTCTACTGGTTTTTATGTTTGAAGACCTCTCGTGATTTAATGATTATTTTAACTTTAATTTGTTAACTAAAGACCCTAAATTGGTTTTATTTTATAATGGGTTTCCTTGTATTTTTACACTTGAAAACTTACGTTAAGACTACATTAGTTTTGAGAGCTATGATCTTAAAAGAACTCTTTGAGCTCCATGTTTTAAAGGTAGGTTTCCTTGAATTTCTCTATATAAAGGACATCTATCATTATTTTATTATGCTCCTAGAAAATTTTAACTAATTAATAATTTTATGAATATATTTTATCATTTATTACAGCTGATAGATTTTAGCGAATTTATTTTTATAATAATTTTATTTTCAATATGATAATAAAAGAGCCAGCCTATCTATTAGGTGCCTTATGTATTATAACTTTCGACTTATTTCTCTACTTAGAGGCTCTTATTGGTGTTTTTTGTAATAATTGAATTTTAAATTTTATACTAAAAAAACTTATTAGCTTTTTTTACTATCTTATCTATCGATTTTATTCAAATTTTGCACTATAAAAGTTTTATAAAAGTTGTTTTGAAAACCATTTTACACTATTTAATAAAAGCTAGCTATGTAATTGTAAAAGGTAAGTAAGAAGTCCTATTAGAATTTTTCATAATTGTTCTGTTTTTACTTTAAAGCTAAAAATACCTATTTTATTTTATATAAGAATTAAGATCCCAACGTATTTTTGTTATCACAATTTTCTTTTTATTGGGAGTATAAGTAAGTCTTGAGAGCTTTTCACAGAATTTGGTAAAGTTTTTTCCATTTTTAGCTATGATTTTTATACATTTTTCATACATTTCCCATCTTCAGAATTCCACGTTGAAAAAATGTCTCATCTTTTGACATCATCTCATAATCGACTTCTTTGTAGAAGTTAAGTGCTGCTCGACCAAGCCAGCGCATTCAAAGTTTCTTTTATGTCTTTTGCATCATGTGGCTAAGCGTTATCGTGCTAAAATATAATATTTTGTTATATGTGCTATTGATAACATGTCTCAGTGATGGATTTGTTATGCTGAGGGTATATCATAGTAGATTATTTTGAACTGATTCCACCAGATAAACATCATTAGTTTTTTGCCAGAAGTACTCAGTTTGACCGTTGAAGTTGATATATCACTGAGCTTACTTTACGATTTTCTGCGATTTAAGTTGTCGCTTAAGATTCACTTTTTATCACTTGTCACGATTCAATTCAAATAATCCTTCAGAATGTGCTTTTGAAGTAGTTGATCGTACGTGAAAAAACGGTGTCATAAGTCTTTTGGTTTGAGTTTATATGGAACTCAATTTCCGTGTCTTTGCATCATACGAGTACAGATAGCCCTGAGATGGTTTAAAATCATTACTTGACTCACTCCCAAGACTTCAGCGAACTCCTCATGTTTTTGGCATGAATCTTCTTAGTTCAATAACACATCTTCAAATTTTATTGGTTTTCTTTCACGTTTCTAGTCACTGATATTAAAATCGCCTGTTGTAAAATGCCAGAACCTGTGCTCATACGTTTTTATTGATGGATTATGTTCCAGATATGCTTTACATGTGTATCAGCTGCACTTTTCTTTTAATTAAAAAAAAAATGCAATGTTTCTCGTAAATTGTATCTTGTTGGCACAAAGATTGACATTATTAGAGCACAAAGACAATATGCTCTTCATATTTTAGCGAAATGATACTCGTATGCTGTTCACATTTTAGCGAAATGATACTCGTATGCTATTCATATTTTAGCGAAATGATACATACTGATTTTAAGAGGGAAATGATAAGACTTTAGCATGAATACGAGTAAAATTACATGATGGGTTGATAAGATTTAATCTAGTTTTGCCGTCTTTTGTAAATCTTTTAAGACTTATTTGTATCCCTAATAATTTAAAATTAAAATATACTATCGACTTTTTGGTTTTTACTGTGATAAAATGTCTTAATGCGTTTAATTTTACACATTGTATCCCTCAAAAATAGCTGAGTTCTTCGAATTAAAACAAAAATTAGTTATGTTGTGAAAATTATTATTTTTTAATCAAAGTGCAATACACTGGATTTGGTCTTGCGTAGTAATATTATGATAAAATGTTCCTTTGATGGTAAGTTTAAGTTTCGGGAATAAGAAATAGGCGCATGAGTATAAATACTGAAGCGCTCAGATTTGATTTTTTTTTCCTAAAAATTGACAAACAGCTATTATCCTGTAGGATGATGGATTATCTTGCAACAAAAACCAACTTTCTTGTTATCGATATTTGAGTTTCACTTCAATGTTTTTCGTAAATAAATACTGCATAATATCCAGATAATATTGATCAGTCATATATTGATCCTGCGGAATGAATTCACTAACTATAATACCTTTAAGAGTCATTAAAATAAATTAAGATAATTCACGTAATTTTTGGAAACGAAATTTTTCGATTTAGCATAACCTGAGGAATTTCTCTTTGTATTCTTGGTGCTCTGTTTGAAGATATTTTTGAAACTCCAGATTTCGTTCCCTATTAAAATTGAATCCAGTATTATCAGTTTGGTTTGGTTGTTTTAATATGGACCTTGCAATATTCAATATGAAAATTCCTTATTCCTTGTTGTATTTGTATGACGGTGTAATAGGCCACTTTATGCGCTATAACTTGACAATCCGTTCATTAATTCTTTATAAAGTGTTGGTAATTAGTTTTTTGATCCCCTCAATAAAAATAATTCAGACCAGAAATGTTATATGCAATGGTAGAGTCTTTTTGACGTTCTGTGGCAGCGAATAATTGCTTTCTAATTTTGGAAGTAAAAAATTTACTCAAAGAGCATAGCTATAAGCATTTTAGAAGATTTACAGGGAAATTCACATCATAGATTAAAAAATTTTAGTACACAGTGAATTTTTTTTAATATTGTCAATATTTATGAAGTAAGTTGATTTTCAATGCATGAAATAAAATAGCAATTATAGGTGAAGACAATTTGTTTAAAAAATCTCGATCAGTTTGTTGGATCTTTAACATTGACTTAATGAAGTCACGGTATCACTCATGATCTCTTAATCTCTATTTCAGATTCAATTGGATCTCTTAGGGCAAGTAAAAACACATATTTTCTAAAAATCTGTGGAATTGCAGGTAAGATACAATATAGGGAATGATCATGAAATAGTGGAGTTTAACGAATTGTTGTAAATAGTGTCTTTCGTACTACCATCCTCTAATTTGATTGAATTATTTGATTACTTTCCTAACTACAACTTGAACTTGAAGTTTTTCGATACATTTAAGTTTTATGAAAAGTGTGTTTTTGTCTTGTGAAGACTGGTCCATTGCTATAAATTCCAATTATAACTGCCCATACAGAAGTATCTAATTTCAATTGAATCATTGATTAAATCATCTTTCATTCCGTTTTATAAAAATTATCCTAGTATTTACTTTGTTTATAGTTTAGTATTTCTGGAGAGTTATAGAAATCAGTAAATAAAACATACAATATGTAAGTAAAAACGTATTTTTAATAATTTAGATATATGAACATCTAAAGTTTCGAAGTGTAGTGAAACTTATATGACATTGAACAGCTTTTCCTCAGTAATAAAAAACATATGAGAGCACGCATTGTCCTGATGAAACACGACTCTATTCCAATTCTCAAGTTCTTAACATTTTTATTCAATTTTCATCTTCGATTCGTTTTCAATTCGTCTAATTATGGAAAATACTTTTTTGAATCTATAGTCTGGTTATTTTTTAGAATACATTTATTAGTATGATTTATAAAATAATTAATGGAATCTCGAAGTATATTTATCAATTTAAAAATTAGCCTACAAAGTTAATAGATTAAAAAGTCCACTATAGTTTTAATTTCCAGGCAGTTTGTGTCCACGATATGAATTTAATTTAAGTTAGTATACGCCTAAGAGTAATGTTTTAGTGCTGTAGTAAGATCTATTATCAATTGAGAGATGAAACCTGACTTAAATTGGTGTCGAATTTTTAAAGTTTGATGAGAGTATATTGCATTTGTTTCTCATTTTATTAGGGATCGTTCCATTGCATATCTAGAAATAGAACTATTACCGCTGGAAGGATATGCACATGTCTAATTATCTAATTTTTTTTGGAGATACCTTTTGGCTGAAGACCTCTTCGGTATTGTAACAGGAAAGTCATAATATTCTGGTGAGATTTTAATTTGCACTGCAGCTCCTTCAGCTTTTCGATTGGAGATAAACTCATCTCAAATTATTTTATGAACCAGGTTTTGTTTTATGTCCAATCCCAAATATCCAATTAATGGTTTAGGTGCAACTAGTAATTCAAAGGAAAATGCAGTTGTATCCATATTCATTTTAAATGAAAGCAAGGATTTTTCATTGCACAGTAAACTGATACCAAACGTCAGAAGATTCATTTCTTGTTCTATTAGCAGTATAATAAGTTCTTTTTTACTTTAGTGTATAGCTTTCGATCCATACCAAAGTCACCTGAGGGTGAAGAATTTTATTGGTCAACCTAGCTACCTCCGCAACCCCTGGGAGTCCAACTCCAATGATAGACTACACATTTTCCCTTGTGATTCTAGTATGTATGGACCGTCTATCCCCCCAGTTCCCCGTTTACCTCCCCTGGTGGCGGAGGATAGTGCTTTGCTGGATAGGCGCACATTCATTCGGCTTTGCTTAACCAGTTTTGCCACCGATTAGTCACGGCTTGTAGGTTTAAAGGCCTACTGCTTTAGTAGTTCGCGGATTTTTCTGATTGGGTAGGTGGTTGCTCCTCCCTTTTAGCAATAAAGTATGACTTTCTTCGGATGAAGTTTGGATTTGACATAGCTAAAGTCGTGAATAGTGAATCACAAATAAAAATATCGTCAGTCAGATTTCTTTTCACTAAATCCGAAGGAATCCATATACTCGTAATAATGCTCGATGGTATGATATTTTCCACAACATAGTGGCAAATTTGAAGAAATGTTGGCATTGCTTGCATTACTTCTTATTCTGTCTTTATAGTAAACATGACATCTTTTAGTGGGTTTTTCTTCTTTTCAATTGCTATATAGAATGCGTTCTGGAAAATTTGCTTAACGCCTAGCAATCAATCTAGTAGGTATGGTTATATGTGAAGGGTGCTCACAAATATTATATTCGGGTAGTCTAACTTTGTTTTTCTAGTTTTACTTCTATTGGTTCTATTACTAGACACTAGATACTAACATTCTACGCTATCAAAATCAGTCAATAGTGTTTGATTTGCTTGGGCGCAATATAGTTTTTTTTTATTCATGGAAATATTTGGCTAAATTGACAAAAGAAACAGCATATGCGGGAACTTTTGCTGAGACACTTTTTTTTCCAAAGAAAATTAAAGCCGAAAAAGTTTGAAGATGAGAAATTGGATGCATTATTCGATCAAAACTCGTGTTAAACACAAGAAGAGTTTGCGGAATCATTGGACGTGACCCAAGCAGCTATTTGCAAGTACTTAAAATTATTGGAATTCATCCAGAAGCAAAGAAATTGGGTGCCATACGAAATGCAATCGAGAGACTAGAAAAGGCGATTTTATATGTCTGAAATGCTATTCGAGGCGACGATAAGTCGACAAGCCAAAATGCAACAAGTTGTGTGGGATACCCGGCCAATCACCCAAATCGACATCGAATGCTGCCAAGATAACACTCTGTATTTGGTAGGATCAGAAGTTGTATATTATGAGTTTTTAAAACTGATTAAAAATATTACTAGAGAGCTGTTGCGNAAAAGGCGATTTTATATGTCTGAAATGCTATTCGAGGCGACGATAAGTCGACAAGCCAAAATGCAACAAGTTGTGTGGGATACCCGGCCAATCACCCAAATCGACATCGAATGCTGCCAAGATAACACTCTGTATTTGGTAGGATCAGAAGTTGTATATTATGAGTTTTTAAAACTGATTAAAAATATTACTAGAGAGCTGTTGCGACAACAACTGATTCGTTTAAATAGAGTATTGAAGGAGAAATGACCAGAATGACCCGCCAGATAGGATACATTCATTTTCGAACATGACGATGCTCGCCAACTTGTTGCTCAACCTATTAAAAACTAATTGGAAAATAGCAGATTGGAAGTTCTGTGCCACCAGTCACATAGTTCAGATTTGGCGCCTATTGACTACCATTTTCGTTTGGTCGATGCAGAATGAACTTTCTGGAATACGCTTCAGTTCAGTTCAAAGCATCGAAAATTTGCTCGCTTCGTTCTTTGAATGCATCCATTCATTACTAGATAGGAAATAGGAAAGTGTTGTAACTTTCGATGGACAATTGTATAAGATTTTTTTTTAATAAACGATAAAATTTTTAAAAAATTTCGATTTTTAAGTTATAGACCTAATAAATATAATAGAAAATGTCTAATAGCTCTACAGGAATAACTTTGAATTTCTCCTCTTTTTAATTTAAATTCTGAGTCCGGCCTGGCAGCTCAGTGGTGTAACCATTGGACTATCCGCACAGAAGGTCGTGGGATCGATTCCAGCATAGGACATTAAAAATATTGACACAATGGGCCCGAATGGAAGGCCTAAATGTTAAAG
>JXPE01018544.1:591-11843 GCA_001015215.1 Holcocephala fusca
ATTTCTACGCTTTATTCCGATTAACAATTTTAATAGGACCTTGTTTTTGGCTTTTTTATACACATATCACTATCCTTTATGGTGGTCCGCAGTTAAAACCGTGCTGACCGACGACGACCCCTCAGCAAACAGCTTTTGGCATCTAATTTTCTATAAATAAATTTCTATGATTTTTTTGAAAAAAGTGAATTCTGACGGATAAACGGTCTACTCTTTTGCCATCACTTCCGATCTTTGAATCTAGATTTCGACAAATAAAAATTTATTTTGTCTTTCCTGTAAAAATACTTACTTCGGTATAGAAATATTTATTAGTTTGGTTTTGTAGATTCGTTCGTTTCTTTACCAATAAAAAAAATAAATTTTAAAATATAATTTTTTTAATTGCATCGGTGATGCTACCACAATAGCATCACATCATTATAAATCGAAAATTAAACAAATAGAGATATAGAACAAATTTTAAGATTTTAAATTCATATTTCTTCTTAGATGGAATGTAGCCAAGAATCCACAAATTAACGACAGTTTGATTATAGAAAGTTCTCTAAAAGAATTTAAAAATCATTTATCCAATTCGCGAAGAAAATCTTAAAGAAAAACTGCGCATCTCAATAAAACTCACCAATTTCTAATATGGAAATGGGAATTTTTATTTTCTCCTAAAAAGTGCCAACATAATACTTCTTTTTTATACAAAAATTTATAAAGGTTTTATCGAAATGTAAGTTGAGTGAAGTAGCGTTGAAACCCTCGACCCGAGCGTTGACTGAAAATTACCATCGAGCATTCCTTACGCTGAAATTTGTAAATTATTTTACAAATTTCACGTAGACGTAGTTACCTGTGAAAGAAATTATGCCAATTTTTAATTTAAAATTACCATTGGTTTAGAAATACTTACAAATCGCTACTTACGTTTTTTTATTTACATTTACCCTTCTTCATGTCATACTCTTCTAATCTGACGTTGAGTTTTAATTCAACCCCGACTGGTACATCCAAGAGCATATCATCCGAGGGCAAACAAGTCAGTTGACACTTTTTTTTCTTGCCGCCAGCTCCGACAGCAGTCGTTTGGACCAAATCAGCTAAAAATTCACTTTTATCTTGATCGGCTCCTTCCAGCATACTAACATTATCTTCTCCACTATCGCTCCCTAAAGGCATTGATGCCCCCTTATCAGTAGTTAAGTCTGAATCAGTAGCCATGGCACGCTTTGAGAGCATTTGGTAAGGGAGACCTCTTATTCCACGTACACATCGTACAATAGAAATATTTCGAAATAATTGAGACATCCTCAAAACTTGTTTTTTACTAATTTATTTTTAAATGTCGGGAAGACGAGGTAATAATTCAAAATAAAGGGTTTTTAGACTCGAATTTTACTTATACCCCTCAAAAAATTTTGATTTTATTAACTAAAAAATTTTCTCAGGTCCTCGCCAAAGGTAAAATTTATACTGAACTTGATATCAGCTTTTGTATTAAAGTAAATTTTTAAGGACTACTAGATTTTTAATGAAAAATAAAAAACACATGATAATCTACAATGCAAAGTGAATTTTGAAATTTATAATGAAAATTCAAAATGGTTTTTGATTAAAGTTCAGTCCACACTAAAGCTAAGGTCGAAAATATAATTTCAGCTAAATTGCTATATCATGTTTTTATCTTTCTAAAATCTTCAGATTTTATGAAATTGCATGAAGCATATGCAGTAGCATAAAAAAAATCACTTATCCGAGATTATAAAATCTTCTGGGATTAGGCTCGGCATACGAAAGATAGGGAATAAGCATAACAATAAAAATTCAAAAAGAGAATCAAAAAATTCAAATCGAAATATATTTTTAAATACTAATTTTTTATATGGAATAAAAACCTACAAATACTAGACTAAGTAAGATTACTGTTTAAAGATTTTTTTGATTAGTTCAGTAGCTATAACAAGAAAAGGTAAGTCCTCCGTTGCATCTAGTCTCATAGTTTATTGTGCTTGCTGGGAAGCTATTTAATTTTGGAAAAACATTTCTATAAACAATTGTATACCCAAAAATTCTACTCAATAGAGTTAGACATTATCCGCAAATATCAAATATAGTTAGTCATCAGACATTCCAAGTTTGGCAACATACCTTCTAAGCAACTTCAAACGTCCCGTGACCAAACCAACATAAATTCTAATACTAGCCTTATTCAATTTCAAGAGGCTTAGATTTCCTACTGCTTTGGGATTATTCCAAATAGCTCTTACATGAATGGAACGTTATCCGAGATTTCTTCCAAACTTTTTTAATATTTCATTCTTTCCTACTACCGAATTATATTCCTTACCTCTTAAAGTAGTATCCCTATCTTAAAATTAAGGTAAAAAGGCATTTGCCACCTCTATATCAACGATACCCCAACTAATTAACACTTATGTTGATCGGAGTGAACTCAAACTGATGAAACTATTCAGGAATATTTAGTTTTCCACTTATTTCCAGGTAAAGGCCCTAGAAAACGACTTCATAACTACACCATGTCTTCCTTTTGAAATCTTTCGTGTAGCCCCTTACCGGATCAATTTCAAACTATATCAGACTAAAGTTGTATGCCTCCTCAATTTTTTCGTCTATGATAATACTCCCCAAACTCAAGCCACATATAAAGTATCGCATTTAAAACTCTCGTCTTGATATGGATCCCTAATAGAGTTAAGTTCAGAATATCACCCAGAACCTCTAGCATATCCCCATAACTTAAGAGTTTCCTTACTATAACTAACATTAAATATTTTACCTTATTTATTGACCAATCTAACCATGTAATTAATTGATTCATTTGTTTCATAATAACTGAAGTCAACATGCAAAATAGCAAGGTTACAGATAGCATCGTTTATTTAAAAAAATATCAGTGTAACCAAATGATGAAGTACAAAGGATTCCTCAAATGGGGGATGTACTTAAGAACCATTCTAAGGGATATGTTAAAATATAAATCTCACAAACTCTTTTTTAAATAGATTCAGTACATTCAACTAGTAGTCTTGGTTTAACTTGTTTGTAGACTTGACGAGAAATACATTCTATTGTACCTTTAAGATTAATTGGACGAATTTAATTTGCCATGCTTAATAAAATCTTTGTTTTTAATAATTTCGAATTAAAACCTAAACTCTGTTAAAAACGTTCAAAATCTACTCTGTGAACATTTCGTAAATTTCAATGCAAGAATTTCAAAATCACTTAAAAATGAAAAAGAAATTGACGCAGTTGATTAGAATTTTAATATTTCAACATCTCACAAAAATAAAAGGAAAAACACTATTAAAAGCATCACAAAAATTCTTTGCAGGTGGTAGCAAGTAGTAACCCAGTCCAGTCTCACTCACTGCCTTTTAATCTTATCGTTACAAGTTTCAAAACACAAACTCATTTGATAACAGCTATCTCGTTAAGAAATAAAAACCCAATAATCGACAGTTGTACATACGACCGTGTAAAAGCAGTACTTGCACCCATAGTGTCTAGTTTTTTTGAATTTTTAAAGTAGTTTTCGTCTAAAGATTTTCAGAAAAAGGTAAATAAAAAGGGCTTGCTGTACTACCATAAAGGGATTCATAAAATATGCTCAATTGAATAGAAAATTATTGTGAATTTCAGTACCGGAGTGCAAGAAAATGGAATAATCTATTTTTAGCACCGTTCATATTTGATAAGACATAACAAGCTTACTGATAATAACAAGAGTGAAAAAACTAATATTAATGTGTTTGTTTCCCCGAATATAAGCAATTTAGCTAAAATTGCAACAACTGCGTACATAGCTTTTGTAATTATAATTTTATTCGTTTAATTATTCTTCTTATTATTCCCAGAATTTCAAAATTTTACAAAACCACAGCACAATTTTATAATAAGCATTTGAAAGAAGCTAGGCTTATGCTTGGTCTGACAATTTGATCACGCCACAAAGTAGTAAATTAACTAAGACTTCTTTCCCATATAAACTTTATTTAACTGGATTATGATACACATGACAAATTTTCATTAATGCCATTATTATTTAATTGGTTTTTTTGTTTTGTTTTTTTTTTGCAAATCTAATAAAAAATATTCGAGAAGTTTAGAGGTGTCCATAACAATTATGATTTCAAATCAAATTAGAATTTTCTAATTCCTAGTCTCTTAGAACTCTTAAGTTTTATGATGTGCATTAAACTGCTGTTTTATCAGGTCAAATTTAAGACTTCGGCTTAGTTTTTATTCTTTGTAAGATACAAAGCTAACATATTCCCATAATGTATTAATATAATCCAATCAGTGATGGAATTTAGATTTGATTCAGAGGATTTTATTTTTAACCCATCGCGCAAAACGGTTTAATTCAGTGCTGTAAACTCTTTTAGAGATTACTCAAATTAGAAATAATTTTGATGGTCAATCCTCAATATAATACTCAATTTTAAAAGTATTCTTCATTTACAACATTAAATTCTTTTATAGTAACACTCCTCAATAAAAGTGGCAGTACACCCGTACATTCGTAAGAGAAATTGATTTCCAACTGTGTATTGTTTGCTTCTACAGTTTACATGTAAAATTTTTGAATATAGCATTAAAATCACCTCGTTTTAACATTATTTTCTTCTATGAAAACAAACTTTTTGCCTCGTCTGATATTACTTAGAGCTTACCCAAAATTTCTTACTAATATTAATTCGAAAAGTGTTTAGGAAGAAAAAAATAGCATAGAACTATTACATAAAAAATTTACCTTTTCATGACATTATTTTTGTACAGAGGTTTCTTTCTACTGAAACTCGTTAGCTCAGACTCTTCTAGCCCGAATGTTAAATTAGAAAATATTTTCCTTAATAGTATATCCAATAATTCCTTAATAACAATAGAGATAATATTATCTTATCATAATAGTAACAAAATTAAAAATTAGGTCTTGGCAAAATACGCCCTCAATTTTGTAATTTCTCTAAGAGTTTCTATTTGATTTACCTATTGATTGATTTAGCCTTACAAGAAATAAATTCTAATCCATACAATTGTATCAATGGTCATATGCGTCCTACCCTGAAAATGTGTTAATAGTATAATATGCGTTACATATTAAAACATAGTTATATTTAGTTATCGAAATAAAATTTAATTTAATTTAAAATTCAATTAAATCATTATCATTTTTCAGATGCTTCACATAAAGCAGCTCGTAAAAACTCTAATAAAATCACAGGAAATCTCTTGGCGAACGGCCGTTGCTATTCATTCATCAGCTTCGAGATTATCTGGAAATGAATTTTTAATTGATTCACCATCTTATTCATTTCTCAAAGATATTGGTCTAGAAAGAACAAACAAAGGAGTTTACAGTGGAAAATGGCATGCATCTGGAAATGTTATTAACTCTATAGATCCCGGTACAGGGAAAATAATTGCTGAAGTTCAAACTGGCACACCTAAAGAAATGGAAGAATGCATTAAGGAAAGTGTTACTGCCTACAAACATTGGTGTAATACTCCTGCACCTATTCGCGGAGAAATTGTAAGACAAATTGGTGATGAGCTAAGAAAATATAAAGAACCATTGGGTAAACTTGTTAGTTTGGAAGTTGGAAAAATTGCTAGTGAAGGACAAGGAGAAGTTCAAGAATTTATTGATATTTGTGATTATGCTGTAGGACTTTCTAGAATTTTTGCTGGGCAAGTAATAAGTTCGGAAAGATCTAAGCACACAATTTTAGAAACTTGGAGACCTCTTGGTCTGGTTGGAGTTATATCAGCCTATAATTTCCCTAATGCTGTTTTTGGATGGAATGCAGCAATTGCTTTGGTAAGAAATGCAAACGAATTTTTTTTATTTTTTTCTTTTTCAATTACTATCCTCTTTAAAAATGTTTATTTAAGGCTGTAGGCAATAGCGTTGTTTGGAAGGGTGCAGGAACTACATCTTTAGTTTCTATAGCTACAGCTAAAATTGTAACAAAAGTTTTTGAACGGAACAATTTACCTTCAGTTGTAACACTTTGCCAAGGGCCAGCTGATGTAGGACGAGTTATGGTTAGAGATGATAGAGTTCGACTTTTATCTTTTACTGGAAGCACTGATACTGGAAGAGAAGTAGGTGTCGAAGTACAAAGAAGATTTGGTAAATCAATTCTTGAATTAGGAGGCAACAATGCACTTCTTGTTAACAATGATTCTAATATTAATATGGCACTTGAGGCTGCTTTGTTTGGATGTATTGGAACATCTGGGCAAAGGTGTACAACAACAAGACGTATTATTGTACATGAAAAAGTATATGATAAATTTTTAATAGAATTAAAAAATCGATACAAATTGATTATGAACAAAGTTGGCCATCAATTAGATAGTAATACTCTTTTTGGACCTGTGCACACACAAAATAATGTCAATGATTATAAAGCTACTATTGATAGTGCTATTAAAGCAGGAGGCCAAATTGAATTTGGTGGTAAACAAATGGATCGAGAAGGTTTCTTTGTAGAGCCAACGATAATTACAAACCTTTCACATAATTCACCAATTGTTCGAACTGAAACTTTTGCTCCTATTGTATATTTGTTTAAAACAAAATCTTTAGATGAAGCAATTGCTTGGAATAATGAAGTTGATCAAGGATTATCATCAGCACTCTTTACACAAGATGTCTCAAATGTATTCCAATGGCTTGGACCAAATGGGTCTGATTGTGGTATAGTCAATGTAAATACTACAACAAATGGAGCTGAAATTGGTGGAGCATTTGGTGGTGAAAAACATACCGGAGGTGGTCGTGAATCTGGATCAGATTCCTGGAAACAATATTGTCGACGAGCAACCGTTACTATTAATCATTCTGGGGAAATAGCACGTGCGCAAGGAGTCGTTTTTGAAGTTTAAATTTAAATAAATTTGATATTATTCCTTTTTTTATATCATTCTTCAGCATAATTACAGCTGTTGTATCTGAAAATTAAGTTTATCTTTATCATCTTTTTTTTTATGTATTTTTTAGTCAATGCATGCATTGTTAAATTTTTCACTTGTTTTAGTTAACTTCTAACATTTATTTTTGTTAGGAATGAGAACATCCAAAATTATTCAATTAGAACGATATTTTATCAAATAGAAAGAAATACTCAAAATTATCGAATTCAGTTACAATTTTTTTTAGGTAAAAACTATTGGGAGTTAGTTCCATTGTAAAATCACAATCACAATTTAAAGACAACGATTTTAGTAAAAACAAGTTAAAGACATTTATTGCTAGTATCAAACATCCAAAAGTCCACTTCAATATCTACTGATGATTTTTTATGAAATCTATACATTGAATCAATATTGTAACGAAGTTCTGCTACCACTTCTCCTTTGGCTCCCCACTCTTTAACTTTTTTTGATATGTAGTTTCTAATTTAAAAATAAAGGTAAAGTAAAAATTAAGTACATTGTGATTTAAAGCCAAAACCATTAAGCCTACCGGGTGGATGTCTTATGAAGTGAGTAAACAGAACTATTTGACAATCTAAAAGCAGTTTCTAGAAATTTTACATCCATGCCAGTATTCTTTTTTGTTCCAAATGGTGGATTCATAATAATAGTGTCAAAAGTATTCTCCCAGTTTGAAAAAGGTAATTGAGTTACATCACACTCAACGCAATCTATACCAGGTAACTCCATTTCTTTTACGTTATAGCGAAATATCTAAAAGTTTATTTTTGTATTTCACATTAGCATTACAGCTTTAACGAAAAATATTTCATTTTGGCTCACCTCAATTGCAGAGTTATCTATTTCAAAACCCACAGTTAATTGTGCACCAAGTAGATTTGATCCAATACTTAACATTCCACATCCGCATCCTAAGTCACCCACTAATTTGTTTTCAATGTCATTAAATTTTGTCTAAAATTGAAACAATGTGAAGAATAAATCGTTTAAATTATTTCATATTATTCCTACCTGAATATTGTAAATAATACAACTGGCAATATGCGGTGGAGTTGGATATTGTTCTAAATTAATTTTGGGCTTTTCAAAGCTATCAACTCCCTGAAGATACTCTTCAAGATTTTTCAATTTAATTTTAGCCATTTTAAATTATGTACAAAAATACTTCACAAATTAAATAAAACTAATCTAATTAAAAATTATTCCAAAAAATAAAAATGCTATTTTTGTATACTGTCGAAACGCGGTAGAACAGGTAGAATACTATTGCCAAAAATTGAATCTTGAGGTACAAAAAATCCAAACGATTGTGAATTAGCTTGATTCCACGCTGTTCGAGTTGTTGGGTTTATTGGTATGTCTGTTGATTGCACTGGAATTGGATTAGCTGGAATAAACTGTGAATATACATATAAAAACAAAAGCGATATTTATTTATGAAATTAATCAAAAATACAAATTTAATTCGAGTTTAATTTAATTTAATAGTTAAATATTTAAAACTAGTATGATGAATACGAATAAGATAACCTTAGATTAGTAAATTTATACGAAAACTTAAGAAAATATCAACGAATCGTGGAAAGAGAATTAAAATAATACACGGAAATCACATTGATCAAAAAGTCAGGAAATAAACAATAAAATAACCCATTTTAAGGATGCTCTTTTTTAATAGTTGGAGGCTTGTTTTTAATAAATTTCAATCCGACTGTATTGGTTGAGCGCATCGTTTTAGCTAGGAATGATTAGAATTATGAAATAATTTTGTAATAATTAAATTGAAAAATGAAAGAATAAAAAAAAGCTAATACATGAATATAAAAAAAATAAACAGTCTCTCAAGATTATAATATATTAAAAAAAATCAATCAAACTAAGAATACCTACGGGAAGCGAGAAATTATTAAATTTTTTTATGGGAATTACTTTTAACTACTGTTGCGATTTCTTTACTAAAATCCAAAAGGATCCATTCTACATCAATATCAAGCGGTATTATAGCGAAGTTCCATCGCCGGACTCACTTCATTAGTATTAAAGTCTATGGTGTGCAAACACTGATAAGAACAAATGAGATGGGTGATATTTTCTACATCGATCTCGGGACTTCTACAAAAACTAGAGTCAAGACATCTCAAATTAAGAGGGGCTTACTCAAAATTTTATGTAAGACGAGTATAAATTTTTGATTTGTACTTTGCTTAAACAAAATAGTTTTTAATCTGCAGCTTATCGTACTACTCCCAGAAAAGTTACGTCTACCTTACGGTAGTGGATCTATCCCAGTTTCAACTGTACACTTCCAATACTCAACTGCCTTTATGGTTCTTCAGAGCACACAAATATCCCTCAACTCTTACAAAGCTCGCCTATTGTTTTCTGTAGCTACCTGTATACAAATGTTTTTAGAAATCTAAAATCAAGAAACAAAAGTCTCGTATAATAAATTAAAAAACTACAAACGAAAAGATAGTCCATAGCCTGGTAATTTCTTCAGACCCACAAATTTCAACAAAAAAACCTCGTTGTCTTTCAACTAATGAGTAAATGCTAATGTCTACAAAAGTCATAGAAGTTAGACAGATTTCATTTAAGATAATGCAGACAATAAATAATATTTTGCTCAATGAACCAATATACCTGTTAACTCTGGTGAACCGATTTTTACAAAAAAAATTCTATTTCCGTAGCACGCTGAATTACACTACTGTGAATTGACCTGCCTATTAACTGTTGACTCGGAGATTCTTGAAATTGTATAAAACTTAAACTAAAGTCACATTGGCTTAGTCATGGGCTATCTGAACTCGCTTAGGAATCATACTGCAAACGAAACGGCTGATGATTGTTCTTATTCGCACATAATGAGACAATCCATAGCTCTAACTGTAAGAATACTCAGACCTATGAGAATTTATTTCTACAATTATTTTCAAAAATTGTACTAACAGATCCATGTCTACTTGTTAGTTTCTTTTACCGAATATACTAGCATGGTGATGACCTCTAAGATACGTTCGTACAATGGAACATAACAGGCGTAAAGTACTCGGTGTAAGGGACGATTTCGCCCTCTCCGCTTTTCGGTTGAAACTAATCAATCAGCAAAATAAGATTACACCCATCTACTTGAAATTTCATTTAGCACCTTTCGGTAATAGCATAGATTTTTATCGAGTGAATATTTTGCAAACTTTCCTTAGACTTTTCTTTGACAGATTGTATTTTTTAATTTATTTTTAATCTAGGCATGTTGAAATCTCGAAAGCTATTCATGTAAAATTTGCTTCCTAAATTATAGTTTTTTCAATTTTTAACATGATTATTGGTATTGTGCATTGATTTTGAAGAGTTTTCAAGATATAGTGTAACTAGTGATATATTTCATTAGACTATATTGCTACTACTTTCAATGTAAAACTTTATCATGTGACTTGTTTTTAGTATGTGACATTTTCCCGAAGTATAAGCAACATTGCTTTTTTTAAACATTGAACACACTTTTCTGCTTCTATTGAAAAAACAATTGCTGATGAAATTTAACGAATTTTGTTAATAATTTATGTTGATTATGACCAATCTATTTCAACGTGTGAGTACTGCAATTCAACCCTATAAAATGGGTGATTTTGGCACAGAAGACAAGGAACGAGTAGACCAGTCAACAAAGTTTGAAGATAGGAAAGTAGAAGCTTTCCAAATGTTTAAATGCAATTGGAATAATTCATAAGCAAAGAAATCGGATGTCTTATGAGTTGAAGCCAAAGGATGTCGAAAACCGTAAAATAGCTTGTGGATTATTTTCTTAAAGACCCAGAAATAAAAAATTTTTTACATCATCACGAGTGATAAAAAATGTATACGAAAAGATAATCTGAAACAAAAAATCAAGGTGTAGATCTGCTGGATGTAATGAATTATAAGTTTCTCCAACCTAAGAAAACTATCACTGGGAAACTATACCAATAATAATTGATGCAATTTAATCGAACATTGAGGAAAAATGGTCAGATTATAAGAAAAAATCACCAACAACGTGATTTTCCAGGACAGCCTTATGTTGAGAATCATTAGAAGCATGCACTTGGAATGCTCTATAAAACTCGTCATATCCCCCAAATATTGCTCCTTCTAATTGCCACCTATATCGATCAATGACTTCTTAACCTGTGTGAACAGAGTTTCCATTCCTACGAGGACACAAAAAAATAGATCAATTTGTGGATAGCCTTTCAACATGTGTCGTTTTTTCGACATGAAATCCACCTATTGCCAGAAAGGTGGAAAAA
>JXPE01018599.1:16130-28244 GCA_001015215.1 Holcocephala fusca
GTAGACGTGATATATCATCAGCGTCCCTTATAAAAATATTACAAAACTGAAGAATTTTGGCACATCCTGAAAATACATGTAAAAAAATCGAAACTTAATTATTAGAAAACAAATATTATTTAAAGAGGGTAAAAAAAAAATTTTGTTTGTTTGTTTTGTACTTACCAACAGCACCCTCTCTCAAACTATCCCTGTATACATTAAAGAAAGCTGCAGGCTGATGCAAAATTGAAACAGGATTAAGTGACTGAATAATGTTATTGAGCACAGTGTGCGTATCCATGATAATATCAATCACAACTGTAATAAAAAATAAAAAATATTAATAGAAATTATATTTCACGCGATTAAAATTGTCTCCTTACATTTCTTAAGACGAATAAATTTAAGATATTTTCGACATGGATCAACTATTTTTATAAGCGGTGGCTGGGTTTCAGCAAAATTAATTATTTTTTCAGATGTATCTTCATCCATGTTGACCATCAAGCATTCAGTATATAACCAATGTAAAATTGGAGTAAGAATAAATGAGGGTAAATTATATAAAACACCAATTGGTGTCAATGGAGATGATGGTGGAGTTTCTAATGAACTAGGAAAAGGTGATGGACTTCTAGCTCGATAAGGAGATAAAGGTGGTTTGCGATTACTACATAAATTATCAATTGGGGTAAGAAAAAGGTCATTGGAAAAATTAAAAATATTTCGATTAGAATTCGATTGTAAGTTTGAATCTGAAGATGATGTTTGATATTTGCATATTGATTTTATTTGTTCTTTTTCACTCGATGCTGTAGCTAAACAATTAAATGAACTCGATAAGTTACTTATTTTATGTAATCCTTGATTTTCTAATAATGGTGGATGCAAATATATTGGTGACAGATTTATTTTTGGAATTAATTCTGACTGTTCATTTTCCTCACATGATGCACTTGGAATTGTTATTGAAATTTTTACTTGATTAGTTGTTGTATTGCTCTTTATTTCTTCAGATTTATTAGAGCCGGTTTGACAGCACATACTGCAGTCAAAACCATTAAGGCGAAGAATTACCGAGTGGACGTGATACTAAAATTATTTATTTATTTTTTGGTTGCCTGATAAAGTTCATTCTTTAAACAAAAGGAAAATTGTAATAAATAAAAAAAATTTAGAAGAGAAAAACTAAAGACAAAATAACCAGAAAAGAGAAATTTGCAATTTAAATAAAAACAACAAAAAATATATTAAAACAAAAGACATTTATAACAGAAGACTATTAAAAGTAAAATCTATAAAACGTTTTTCAACAATTGTCTTACATCTACTCCATCTGAACTTTTAATGACAACGTCACTAAAGTAACCTTCTTTCAATGCATTTATAAATGAAAATTCTTTCTCTTGGCCAACAGCTTGATCTTCTTTAAGCCTCTTACAATGTAATGAATACCAATTTTCACATTCCAAAATTAGCAAATCATCTGGCATCAAACTTTTTGTCTATAAAATAAAATACCAAATATTAAAACTACGTGTTTAATGTCGTCACATAACAATTTCATTCTTACTCACATTAAATTCTATGCTATGTCCAGCGAATGCTCCAAAAATTAGCCTAGGATTGAGTGCATTAACGTCGAATGTTTCGCAACTAAAAAGTACATTAGCTGATTCACTACATGTGTTACATCCTTTTGATTCAGGAAGTGGACTTATGAGATCATTGTACCAAGTTATATCACCAGTTTCATCTAAACGGAATTTTATTCTATAAAGAAATAATAAAATTTAGGAAAAATCCTCTTTGAATAACAGCTATTTAGTGAGGTATCTTAATGACAGGGTAAGAAGAGATTAATAATAGGTTTCCGGACGCAGAATCTGATTTTGAAATATCATCTAAACATTAAATAAGACTAAATTTAATGTTGAAGGACTTTCATTCCTGATTAAGTAATTTAATTAGCTTAATTTTAGCACAATTTTTAAATAATTTATCATACAAAATGTTAAATAAAATGTAAATAAGAAAAGTTGTGACTTTTAAAATATTCCATTTATCACCACAACAAAAAATAGCAATACTTTTGCAATATTTTATACATAAAATTACCTTCCTTGCATAAAAACGCTAAGTCAATTAAAAAGGGCTATCTCCAAGTACTTTCTTTTTTTCTACTTTGATTTGCATAGTGTTTTACTTTCAACAGAAATATTTAATAATTGCAAGCCAATATGACCACCACACGAGTTCATTTTATTCTTGACGTTTTACTTAGTTTTATTAAATCTTTGGGAAATAAATATTTCGTTTCCACCAATTTTACTTCTTTTCTTTTTCACTAGCCCAACAAGAATAAATACAAATACCATAGTGGTAATATTTACAAGCAATATTACGAAAGTTTTTGTTATTCCGATAAAAATTCTGCCAAAGAATTGCTTCACATCTCGCACTAAAGAAACTAAATTCAAGAGAAATTTGTATAAACTTATTAGCGAGTAAAGAAAACTTTTCTCATAAAATAAGCATTAAAAGTCTAAAACAAAGATAACAAAGACAATCAATTAATAATCAAGAGAGGTTATATATGGAATGATATTTTATCTCCAACTTATAAAAATTATAAGCAGTAAAGGTTCTAAACAGTTACCTTGTGGAAAATTGAGTTTAAAATTAGGATTTTTTGCTAATATTGAAATAATATTGAATCCGATTTTTTGATACTTCTCTAAAAGTATGATGAACGGGTTGTCGCGCGTTAAAGTGATGATAACCGGAGAAATTACTCACATTGAACATTGCAACGATCTTGTATAAAAACAGTCAAATAAAAATATAAATTCCTGAAATTGATTGTAATGGGTGCTGAAAATTAGTGCTGTAAGTACGATCCTCAAACAAAGCAACAAAATTCTACGTAAGTCCGCAGGTTTTTTTAAATCGAAATGTTACGTTTCCGAAAATTACGAGATTTATCTTTACTTGTTTGTGACTCTAAAGATGTTATACTTCGGGAACTTGTTTCGTCGAGTCAAAATGTTACTGGTAAATAATCGTTTGAGGAGTTAGGTCCGAATACCGAGCGCCAGAAAGCTGTTTTTTTGCACGATAATGAACCATCCTCCTGGTTTATTTCCGTATGATTATTTCATATTCCCGTAATACAAATTTATCATGATAGGAACGTTTTCTGACAGTATTCGGAAAAATTACATTATGAAATGAATGCTTGCAATGGCTGAACGTGCAGAAGAGATGTGATTTTTTAATATAAAGAAATAATTTTGGTAAAATGATTAATTGGATACATATTTTCTTTATTTAATTTAAAAAGTATGCTAATTTTTGGAACGTACTTTGTACGCATTTAAAAACAAAAAAATTCGACAATAAAATAGAAATTTAATACATTTAGAAATTTCAAAAAAAAAAAAAATTTGAAGAATACAGTAAAAGGTATTAAAAAAAAATAGTAATGTTTAAAAACATGATCCAGTATGAATACAAGCTGGTTCATTCATGTCCTATTCAGTTGATCGAAAGCACAAAACAAGAGAAAAAAAAATGAGGCAGCTGAGAAAGTGATAACTAACTAATCAGCTTGTGGTTTAGCTAACTTGTAGGTTTAACTGACTTCAAACTACTTTGTTTCGTTACTCAAGTAATTATAAAATATATTGTGAAAACAGAGAAAAAGATAGTAACAAAAAAGAATAATAAAATAAGTAAAATGACTAATAATGAAACTTCATCTGTTGAAGATTTTTAATACAGATTGTAATTAAGTAAAATGAATGATTCTGACATTAACTTGAGGACAATTTAACAAAATTCTTTAGTAATCAAGGCGGAAGCGCTATGCCCAGTCTACCATAACTTGACCTAATAATAAATTAAATAGTCATCTAAATTGCCACCGCATCCTGCATGCTAGATTTCTGCACCTAAGCAGATGTTGTCTTCTATTAAAACATATTTGGTGAGTGGTCTCAGAAACTAAATGAGCTTCATTTGGAAGTTTTTCTATCATGCATCTATCATATATGTACTTCTGAGCTTGAAACGCTCAAACTACTATTGTTTCAATCTCTGCAGGTATATTTAAATAGAGTAAAATTGAATTGAAAAGAAAGTCTCTAAAAATCAGTTGTGGCAATATTTACCCAAAATAATGCAGAAAAAGATCGAATAGTATTTAATAGTATTTGAACAGTTTCCGTTGAATAAAAGCATCTTGCGTTTTTACATCTCAAAGAAAAAGCATTTGTGTAGTTTCCATAAGTTAAGTTTAATATTTTTAATCATCTTTATGCAAAATTTATTTCAAGAGAGAATTTAAAATACACAAAAAAAATATCAAGCTGCACGATTTAATAATAAGATTACAATTTCATATTAAAATTAATTTTTAATTAATTTTAACATAAAAAAAAATCGAATCAATGGACTCCCGTGGGAAAATATAAAACTCGTTGCCATGAAAAAAATCATCCTAAACACTTCTTTTAGTATGTGATTAAGCCATTAAATTAAAAGAAAAGCAATTCTTAATTTAATATTTTTTGCAAAAACAAAAAAAAAACAAAAAAAAATGCATTGAAAAAAAACAAATAAGTACATACAATTTTTAATATTTTTTATATTACCCTTCCAGGCCTGATGTTTCAGGTTTATCTTCAAAAGTACAGCCAGCAATCTTAAAAAGCAAGAAAATTTTATCATTTACAAAAAATACTTTCGGATTAAATCTACCTCCCAAGTCCCAAAAAAGTTGTGCTCAATCGACATCCTGAGATTTTTTTCTTAAATCATGAAAAATTTATTGACTAAGAGTAAGCAGTCTCCAGGCAAGTACAGAAAACCGAATTTGATTAAAGCGTAAGGTCACATTTTAATTACTTCTAAGTTTTTAAATAAATGTAAAATAGCATTTCCTTAAAAGAATAATTTTATAAACGAATTTGCACTTAAAATCCAGCTTTATGCAGCAACAGAAAAATTTCTTCTCAAAACTAAAACCCAATAAACGTCAAAAGTTAATTTTCTACCAACTTGAAGTGAGCAGCAATTCTGTTAAAAAAAAAGGTGATTGGATTACAAATAGTAATTTCAGATATTCTGAAGTTTTCACTACTCAAAACTAGGGAGACATTTAAAATATGTTCGCTTATGTCAACAAACTAATTCTCTAAAATTTCTAGAGTCGATTGGGAACCAAACAAAACTATTATTTTTCTACGAAATTTCATTTGCACAAGTTAAACTGTAGAAATTTCTTTTCCAAATTGCAAATAAGGAAAAACTAATGAGTTAGTGAGAAAAAATAAAATAATAGCAAAGTACTATGCAATAATAATTTTCGGTTACAACTCCTAGGAACTTGGAAATTTTGTATTTCTTAAACTCGTGATGAGTCTTCAAATTAAAAAACAAGGTAAGGAAAATTTTTCAGCTCCCAATTACAGCACAGCTTTTTTGTGCGAGCTTACCTCAATCCAATTATACACGTAGAAATTTTATACAACTCCAACTAATGTTATTTTTCTACACTAGTGAAACAGGCGGCTCAAGTAACTTAAAAATGAAAGAATTGTCAGAATTAAATGTAGGCCCTCCGATTTTTGGGAGCTTCTAAGAAAGGAGCACAAAATGATTACAGCAATGTTATAAGATTTTCTAATCCGATAGGCTATTTTCATCCTAACGATTATATTTCGTATAAGATGTCCTTAAAAATTATGTACCAGATCTGCTTAAAATTTTGATTTTAAATTGTAATTCTAGTTGATTAGTGCTTTGTTAATATTTCCAAAATTTGTTTTTATTCTTTCTATTTCATTATTTTAAATTACTTTAGTCTAAGCATGTTGGATTTGGCATAATGGGCTTGCAATTAATCAACAAATTTTAAAATACGCTTATAAATTATTTTCTTTATTTTAGATAAGAAAAGCAAAAAAATTTTTCAAGTTCAGAAAAATATTGAAAGTATTCTGTAAGCTTTAGTTGTTTTTTAAATTCATTTATAAGAACATTCAATTCAAAATATTTAGAATGTTCCAACAAACTTCCAGCAAAAAAAGTATCACCTGTAATACTCTAGAATACTTTTGTATAAATAATAAAAAGAAAAGAACCAATTTATAAAAAAATTCAGTCGATTTCACAAATACTATTCAAATATGATTTTCTCAAATTTTTTAAATCCACTCGAGCTTGTGAATATTTTCTCGGTGGAGATTATCTTCTATTGCAGATATGAGCAGCAAGCGGCCCGTTAAAAATATTTATGTGGCCCGCCAAGCATTTCTAAAATTGAATTTATCTTATCGACATTCTCTCATCATTATCACACAGTAATACGAGACGTACAGCCTGCAAAGGGTTAATTATAATAAAATGGTTGTACATGCTAAATTGAAACAATTTTTTGTTTGTTTGCTTCTGTTACACAATCAGTCAGACTGGTAACCTGTTAACTACCCATTTTAGCAATTCTTGTGTTTCTTGAAAGGCGAGAGTGCAATATTATTGTGAAAAAGGTAATATTAGAGTTTTTTTTTTTTTATTCAAAATTAAGTTTGCCCACAAATTTTTTTAACTTTCAAATTTTTAATCCATAATGGCATGTCAGAAAAGCAAACAAAAAAACGGAAGGTTGCGGATGAACATAGGCATTTCCAAGAAAAGTGGAAATTTGATTACTTTTTCACTTTTGTCAAAGGTACAGCTGTATGCTTAATATGCTTAATAAGAATATAACATAAAAAGGCATTACGATACAAAACATGTAAAATAATATAAAAGCTTAACAGGACAACTCCGGATAGATAGGTTTAATCAAATGGCGAAAAACTTGGGAAAACAACAGGCTATTTTTAAAAATCAAGCTATTTCATCAAATACAGCAGTAAAGGCTAGTTTTGTTATTAGTCAAATACTGGTAAAAAAAATGAAATCCTTTGCGGATGGAGAGATGATAAAAGAATATCTGACTGCTGTCGCAGAAATATCATTTCCTGATAAAATAAATATTATTTCAAACATTAGTTTATCAAGATTCACCATTGCAAGGAGAATTGAGGACTTGTCCGAGAACATAGCAACAACGCTTCGTGAACGCATTGTAAAATTCGAATACTGTTCTTTGGCCATTGATGAGAGTTGCGATATTAGCGATACAGCACAACTGGCTATATTTTTACGTGGTATTGACACCAAATTTAATATTACCGAAGAACTATGTTCACTGATTCCAATGCAAGGGACTACAACCGGAAAAGACCTGTACGATGAACTAAAGTCTGTGTTAGAAAATTTTTCAATTTTATTAGAAAAGATTGTTGGTATCTCGACAGATGGAGTACGAGCAATGTCAAGCGTGGAGGTGGGGGCATGGAGGCTATTTTAAGACATTAAGAAGGTCACAGGAAGGGAAATGTTTGTTAACCACTGCATAATTCACCAGGAAAATTTGTGTGCGAAAAGATTGAATTTGCCAAATGTCCAAATAGTACCAATAATCAAACTAATCAATTTTATAAAGTCGTGTGCGTTAAATCACCTTGAATTTAAAGAATTCCTGAAAGATTTAGAAACTGAATATGACGACGTGATTTTTTATACCGAAGTATGTTGGCTTAGTAGAGGTGCAATGCTAAAAAGAGTATACAACTTAAAAAGTGAAGTACAATTTCTCTTGGATATGAAGCGATATGTCTTTCCTCATTTTGGTAATAAAGAATGGATGTGCGATTTTGGGTTTCTTATCGACATGACTCAGCATCTCAATGATCTTAATGTGGAATTTCAAGGCAAAGAACAATTTATTCACAATTTGTATGATAAAATTTAGGGCTTTAAGCGCAAATTAAAATTGTGGAAACAGCATCGTTTGCAGAATAAAGTGTCTCACTTTCCACATTAGAAAAAGAAAACGTTACTACTTCTCAAAAATACGTACAATATATACATATATAAACATTTTAATCCACGAATTTCAATTACGATTCCAAATGTTCAAGGCTGAGAAGGCAGCGGTTTCCATGAAAATGTTTTCCTCGTTATTTAATATCGATGTTGGTACAGTTTCCGAAGACTTTCAAATGAAAGTGATTGTCATGCAGAATAATACAGATTTAAAAAATGTATTTTTCTCAGTAAACATCGAAAATTTTTATAAATCTTATGTGAACCCTGAGAAATAATTCCGTTTTTGACGAAAAATGCAAAGCAAATGATGTCTCTGTTCGGAAGTACGTATGTTTGCGAACAATTATTTTCAACCATGAAATTAATCAAAAATGACCATAGATCAAAACTGAGTGATGCACGATTAGAAAGCTGCGTACATGTAGCTATCTCATCAATTCCGGCTGATATTGATCAGCTTATATTGAAAAAACAGTGCCAAATTTCTCATTAAAAATTTCAAGTAAATTCGTTTTTCTGTTCTTTTCTTGTTTGTTTTTATTTTGCATTAAAATTTTTATATGAAATCTTTACTTTCTTTTGAATTTTATATTTTTTTATTCTAATGTTTATTACAAATAGAGTTTTGTAAATTATTTATAAGTGTTACTTTATGTGCGGCCCGCCAAAATATTTTAAAATTTAATTTGGCCCGTTGATTAATAAGGTTGCTTACTCAGTTGTATTGGAATATTTTTGCTTTCGCACCAGTTTTTCTAAATAAATAGTCTTAAGATTGGTATAGAAATTAATTTGAAATTTGTACATTGATTTCATCCTACAGAAAATAAAATTTATAAACAGCTTTATCGGAGATTGAAACTAAAACGGAATAAATCAATTATTCTTATTTTAGCTGCAATTCTATAATGTGAAAAATCTTCATTAGGTACGACAAGAAAATATTCAAGCCTATGATTTACAATAAATTTCATAAAATCTATCGAAAATACCTTTGGTGAGAATTTTGTTAGTTTTATTTCAACGAAGCAATTTAGTTTTAGTTATTTGAGCGATCTTTCAACATTTTACTGGAGAGATTTTAATATAAAAAAGTAGACTGTTTATCTAATCTTTTAAATGTTTCTGAAAACGCTATTTAAAATTGAAATTATAGAAAGTTAACAAATTCCAGATTATTAGGTCGTTAGAAATCAAACATGAAAAAAATTTCCTTAGGCGATAAAATCCAAATTTTCTATTTTTTACTATAAAATTGTGAAAAGTAGCAGATAATTCAAGTTATTGATGAAAAATTCTTCTAGGCAATAACAAAATCATTCTTTACAGTGCTCTTGTTCAAACAACAACAAAAAAACTTATAGTAAAAATCAGTTTTCAAATTTCTTAGAACAGTGTAAGAACCTGTAACAAATTTATTTAGTTTATGTTAAAAAATATCGTAAAAAATCAATAAATCACCATAAAAATTGTTAATTTGTTATTTCAGCATGGACGTGGTAAGCTTAGGTTATCTAAAAGTATTGAGGACAAATCCTAGGTACTTCAATATACTTCCTAAAAGAGAAAATAGTATAGTATTGTAACTAAATGATTTTCAATGTTGAACTACTAAGCCTTAGAAATTTTCATAAATTTTAATTTTAAAATTATTTATCATTGTACTTGAGGATAGTACTTGAAAAAGAATATGCTTCCTTTTTTGAAATGTACGATTTATAGCTCAGTTTACATTTGTTTCAATATTTTATCTATAATTTGCTTATAGTTAGTAACAATAATTTCCATCGAGTTATCTAGAAAATCCTATTTCAACAAAATGTGAATAAAGTGATTGGATGCTTCTTACTACAAAGATAAATTGAAAAAGTTGAAATCGTGTCAAAAAATAATCAACTATTTAAATTTTAGTATTTTTAATTTCCCTTAATTCACTTAACTTTGTTTTTTTTTTTGGAATTCTTTTCTTGTTCAACCCGTCTTGTAAAATAACGTAAAATATCTGTTCGCGTAATTTTTCCCGATCACAATAATCTACTAGTATAAGATCAAGTCAGTCAACAAGAAAACGATAAAAAAAAAACTTTACCTATTTATTCTCGTTTAGTTGTGGAGCCTCTTTTATCGTTTTTACCTGCTAATTTCTGATCTCTTAAATTTTTCCTATCATAAATTTGGAAGTGCTTACAAAATTTATAGATAGCAAGTTCTAAAATTAGATTAACAATAAAAATAAAATAATATTTGTGTAATAATTTCTTAAAGTTGTAGCATTAGGAAACGTTTTGGCAAAAAACCAAAATAATTGTAACAATAAGTAGACGATTCTTTATGCATAAAGTAACTTCTCTTAGGGTTCAAGCGAGCCAAAACACAACTTTAATAAAACGTGATCCGAGTTTTAATATTCATCATTGAAGTTGAAAGCAAAACTCATCAGAATGACATACGAAAACACTTAAGAATAAATAAAATGAAATAATCATCATAGTATAATTTAATCGATTTATGGCTTTTCTAATTAAGAAAATTGATATATCTAAGAGAAGAAAAAAATTATATCAGTTCAAAAAAGTAGTCCATACAAGCACGCATTGGACATTTTACTCCTTGTTTTGATAAACTAAGAAGTATCTATTGGATTGCCTTATCACTAAGAGGTTGACATTACTAGCAGATATGTGAATCCTTGTACTTAATTATTATCAGTTTACAGTTTAATAAAAACTTTTTTAGGTAAATGCGTTTTTGTGTGATTTGCTTGGTCATTGCGGTTGTTTAAAAGAATTTTTAATTGCATACATTTGATTATATCCGTACAATTATCTCTCTAGCCTTTGAACAGTAAATTCCAGAACTCAAGTTAATAACATTCTAGATTCGGTATAAAAATCAGTAAGTTTGAGTTGTCTATGTTGACTGAGTGCAGAAATTGATTTATATGAGCATGTACTTCATAATTAATGCAAATTTAGATCTTCTGCCTATAAATAAATGATATATCTTTCATGCTACTAATCTTATTATGTGATTTTACCTTAAACGAAAATATACAACGATGATAAATAAAGGCAGTTTATGTTAACTCTATTTGTTCAAAGTTTATTCATTTTTCACGTATAACCACATTCCAGCAGTCAAGACTTAGCTCTAATTAAACAATTTTTTCCTTTGAACCTTTTAGTGTAATTTGCCGGTCGTACAAAATTAACGTATGTCCTCAATACATTTAAAAAAAAAAAACACACACACACTCATATGGCTTTGTTATCTTCTAAATTAATATCCTTGTTCAGTCGGTTACCTTTTTTACATTTTGCATTCAAACCGGATGATGATGTTTAACTCCGAAAACATATTTGTATGATTTTGTTTTGCAAAATTTATTCGCTTTATGTGTGATCTAATTCTTCTAATTCCTGAATGAATTAATTTCTTTATAGCTTAAGATTTTCATATCAAATTCAATCGATTTATGCAGATTTATATAATTGTGACCCACGTTTTTGAATAGAATTATGGGAATTTCTATTTATAGATTTAAGACATTTGTTAATGTTTTCTAGTTGACTAANTTTATGTGTGATCTAATTCTTCTAATTCCTGAATGAATTAATTTCTTTATAGCTTAAGATTTTCATATCAAATTCAATCGATTTATGCAGATTTATATAATTGTGACCCACGTTTTTGAATAGAATTATGGGAATTTCTATTTATAGATTTAAGACATTTGTTAATGTTTTCTAGTTGACTAATCAACTCCTGTAGATTAGGTTTGTTCAAAATTCTTAATTCAATTTTTAATTAGCATTGCGCACTAGATTTCATTAATGAGATATAAAATAGAGTCTTATAACATTTTTCGAGCACAAAAGTTGATAAAATTACTTTAACGCAAACAATCTGTGATTAGTTTTACTTTTACTTCTCTACGAGTACATCTTGATCGATAACACCTGATAAATGTGTTAATTAATTTTTAAAACATCAAATTTAATATGGTATAAGATTTGGGATTTTAATCCTATGAAAGTGACTGCATTTCAATGTATGTGAGAGCAACTAAAATTAATTTTCGTACCACGTTATTCTAAGATCAGACAGTTTCATATCAGCAGATATATTGATTCTTTTTCTATGTTCTTGTTTTTTTTTTATTTAATTTACATTTACTTAACTTTTCACAAT
>JXPE01018697.1:0-10818 GCA_001015215.1 Holcocephala fusca
AAGAAACAGTTAAAAAAAAAACTATTTAAGGACAAGATTGCTATTAGCCTTTTTAATTAAAAAGATTACATCTGTAAAATTTTCAGTTCAAAAAGCATCATAATTGTTTAATTTATTCTGGTTTTGTTACAATTAAATAACTCGTTATTTGTATGGGATTAAAATAAAAGGTAATTTCTTACACTTTTGCGCGCTACGACTTAAGAATAAATTTTTCTTACATTAAAATCCCATTCAATCGTTTTTAGCCTTTGTGGTTATTGATTTCTAAAGTTTCTGACTAAATCTTTCTTCAAAAATGTCTCATCAAATGGTATTTTCACTTACCTGCCTATATGTTGGTTGGTTATATTAGAAAAAAGTAAAGCCCAACCTCGCAGTGCGGTCTCTTAATTTTAAAAATAAACACATATGCATCCAAGTTTTCTAGCTATGACGGCCGGGAATCGTTAGAGTCGCATAGCCCATTTTGCTCCGTTATTCGTTTTTTCTTCACCATATCAGTATGTTTCCTAAGAAAATTATACAATTAATTAAGGATCCACCACTCCAATTTTCTGAAAATAATTTCAGAAATGAACTATACATTCGAGTCTTTTAGCCCTCAAACATAGGCATTGCAGAATGACATGCAATGTAGTTTCGTCTCTATAGCTAAATCCCTTGCAAGAATACATTAATGGTAATTTTTAACGTTAGGCTATACTTTCTTCCACTACGTGCTTTAAATTTATTTTTAATAATTTAAATTATTCTCTGTTATAATATTTTAATGCTCAGATACAATACTTCACTATACTACAATTATGCATTTCGTTCTAAATTTTTATAATATTTGGTACTGTATCGTTTATATATTTTTTTATTTTTCTAAATTATAATTTAAATTATAATCTAGCAAAATTCGACAGCCCTCGAGAGTTTAACTCCAATGATAGACGTGGTAGATTAGATAGTATGAACATAATAAGCCATGATGCGGACTCTATCCTCCCGGTATCCGTTTTATCTTCATACGATTTAAAGTGCTTTGAGTAAGTCATACTTAAGTATTTTTACGAACATTAATATCGACGAATGACGGTTCGTAGGTTTAAGGCCCTAAACCTTCATAATTATCAGCTATTTGCTTTATTTATGATTACTCTAAGATTAAGTATCAGCTTTGAATGCAATGCTTTTTACTCGTTTACTAATCAAATTTAAGTAGTTTACTATCCATTTTATAGATGACGAGAAAAAGTTTGTGACATAAACCAATAATCTCTGAGTCTCTCTTCCTTAGCCGTCGTCTCGATTGAAGTTTATGGTTAAGTTGCCCAGTTAAGGCTTCGCGGAAGTGGAAGATTAGGCTAGTCCTCGATTCAGTCCATAGCTGTAAGCAGCCCGTGGCAAGAACAGAATAATAAGTTCTTTTTTACTCTAAAGCCTGGCTTGCGTCCCTCCCAAAGTCACCCGAAGTTGAAGAATTTTATTAGCATTCTAGCTACCTCCACAACCCCTGGGAGTCCAACTCCAATGATAGATTACATCTTTTCCCTTGCGGTACTAGTATGTATGGCCGTCTATCCCCCCAGGCTTTGCTTAACCAACTTTGCTTAATTAACTTAAGTACTCCATATAGCTTCAACAATAATTATTATGCAACTGAATTTCAGCCTATCAACTTACACAACATATTTGCTACCATTTTACTTCCTGCCGGGTATCCTGCATTAGGTCTCCATTTCTTCCATTTACCAGCCTGCGTTCTGACTAAAGTTTTCAGATCATATTTAAACCAACGTAACTCTCTTATGATTGAACAATGATTATTTGCTACTTTATTTAAACAACTTCGATACGGAGTACTCCTGAAAAAGGCCCATCATCTCATAACCAACCATGTAGACTGTAGTTAGTTATATCAACTATTATTTGCTACTTATGTAATTAAAGTCATCGTTCATGGGGTTATCCTACAAGTAGGGCCCCATGAACTCCATATACCTTGATCGACTGATCAGATAATGACCTTATCGGTGGATGCCCAAAAGTGCAACATCCACCCTCATTGGCTAACGAGGCGAACCTCTTCCTTAAAAATACGTGTAGCGGCGCCCTTTATTCGTTATCGATAAGCTCGGGTAGCCTAACTACACGTTTTATGGGTGTGCATGTCAAGGTTGTGCCAGCAAACCATGCAAACCCCAGCCGTGGCAAGAACACTCATTAGTCGCTTCAATTATAACAGGATAACCTCTAAGCGATCTTAAATGTTCTGTTAGCAGACCAACATAAATTTTTATGTCAGCCTTATTTAATCTGAGGAGTCTTTGAGTTTTTGCATCATTGGGATTTAGCCAGAAAGTTCTTGTATGAGATATTAACCAAGATTTCTCCGAAGCGTTGCAGTGTATGGTTCCATCCCATTTCAGAATCATCTTTCTTACCTTTCATAATAGTATTTCTAGCTTAAAGATACATGCTTAACCGCTTTTGCTCCGCTGATAGCCAAAAAATATACCATCTCATTAACAGCAATCTCCTAATGACCTGATAGCAATCTGATAGCAATTCAATTATTTGTACAAATTACGCCTTTGTGGCATTGACAGGCAGATACATTCACATCTATCTTCTACTGATTTCCAAATGAAGTCCCTGTACTTCAACCTAACTATTAATATTTTTATAATAGAGCCCAATTTAATCGTATTTAGTCTTTGTGATTGACTCATAATACTCTCATCAACTAGAATTTAAATAACCGAAATGAAATTTTTAACATTTACTACTTTCAATTAGTACCAAGACAAAAAAAGAGATTATTGAAAAGCTGATAATCAAAATTATCGTAGTAATGGAAATAAATATAGAACTGAACATAAAATTTTCATCAGATGCTTTATAAAATATATTCATAAATTCAAAACTATGATTTTGTTTTGTCCATATCGCATTTTTCCTTAAATCACTTAATTGTCCATTAAAATACTATACTGTGGTATTTTTCAAATTGAGGTACTATCAAAGGACCTATAGTATTTTATAAATAACTATGATTAGCAGGGCCAGATTATACCTTCAGCGGCCTCTGCAAAAAATAATAATCGTACCCATTTTTATAATTTCTTCTTTTTGTCTTGACAACTTAGTTCATCAATTAGAGAAGTATTTTCCGTCAAGTAATCAAATCATCTTGGAATAGTTATTTTAGATTGTTCAGTATTACACAATTTCTTAACTGTTGTTACAAAAAACTACTCATTTAGTATGCGCCCCTCTTCTAATTATCTACTCCGAACCGAACTTAATGATAGCTCAGACTGAAGCAACAGTGGTGAAGAGGACATAACATCGATTCCATCCTCTGTGATGATTTGTCTTTTAGTTCTTACCAAATATTGCTATAGAGTATAGCAGTGAGCCTACCTAGCGAGCGGTTCTCCTATGGTACTGGAATTCTGTGATCTTGCATTATTACCTGATAGGATGTATCCTATTGCAGTTTTTGTACTTGTCATTCATGTGAATTCGCACTGCCACATTTTTAACTTCCTTCTACATAGTTCTAAAATGTTGCTTAATGTGGAGCTTAATGCTCCTACAAGCTCGAAAGCTTTATGAATGTCTGCACCGAAATTAAATATCCTATGTTGTTTCTACGTATGCTCGACATTATAAAAAGTGTTAATTACAAAATTACTTACTAGAATAGTTAAGGTAGATTTAAAATATTCCATGAGTTTGCAATGCAAAGGGTAGCTAAAGTAGATTTAAAATTTTAAAAAATGTTATATTTCTCACAATTTGCTTATATGGGTATTCTCTAAATTTTTTTTTCTAAAGAATAATGGAATTTTTTATTAATTTACAGAGATTGGAAAGAACGATTGATTTCTATTTGCTTGGAAAATCGTATAGCCTTATACTCTCCTCATACAGCTTGGGATTTTGCTCGTAATGGTGTAGGCGATTGGCTTGCAGGATCTTTACCTTATACGGATAGCACTGCCATTCAGGTAAAAATTCTAATGAATAGAGTCTACTAAGAAGTCAATTTTGTTTTTTTTTTTCAACATTATTGTTTTTATTATATGGAGCATCCTCTTCAAGGGCTCTAATATATATTGTTGAAAATTTTAATTTAATTTAACCTAAAACTGTTAGATTCCTAATCTAATCTGCTTGGTTCTTTTTCGATGATTATTGTTCATAGGGTCCAGTCCTCTTCCGCTGCTGGATGATAAAGACCCGGGATTATAATTAGTTTGTCTTATGTTGCAATTGCTCACTTTTACGAGTACTGTTTTCTTGTTGTCTACGTGGCTTGTTTTAAATTTACTGCTTTTTAATATGCACATTTGGGTCTTTTCTCTTTAGTCTTGAAAATTTTGTTTAAAACCAATATATTTCTGGCTATTATGTTGGGGTGAATCTCTAGTTTACTTTGGTACCTTCTACTGTGTTTTGTTATTACTTCCTCGACCTCGTTAATTTTGGTATTTCTTAGCAGAAATTTTATGCGTACCTGTAGAGTGGTGTTCCGGTCATTGCTCTGGTTATTTTGGACTGCATCTGTTTAATTACTTCTACTCTAGATTTCTACACTGCTCCCCAAAGTTGAATACCGTAGGCCCAGATTGGTCTCATAATGCTTTTGTATATTATTTGTATCTGTTTGAGTATGTGTGTTTTCAATGCTAGCCTTCTATCCAGGCGCATACCCTGGTATTTGATTTCGTTGACCAATTTGACATGTTTATAGTTGATTTTAACCGGCACGTATGTCTTTTTCCTTAAAGTGGTTGCTGTATTAGGGTTCTTACACCCAAAGATTACTATTGTGTCATCAGAAAATGTGGTTGTAATCCTGCTGATTGTTGAAAGGTCAGCTGCATATAGTAAGTAGAGGATGGGTCTTTGAACACTCACTTGTTGGAATCCTGCTTTAATTTGGTAAGTGTTGCTGGTGTAGTTGTTTTACACTACTTGAAATTATCCATTGGTGAGGTAGCTGCATAATATATTGTAAAATTTTTCAGGCAGTAGTTCTTTTATCTTTAGTAACAGGCCATTGTGGTGAACTTTATCAAATACCTGGGCTATATCCAAGAATACCTCGACACAGTATTGTTTATTTTCCATTGTTTCTTTAATTCTGTTGACTAGCTCTGTATTTGTTCAATGATGCTATTCTGGTTTCTGAACCCGAATTAATGATTGGGTATGGCATTGCTACTGTTTATATAATTTTGTAGTTTTCCTAGCAGGAGTTTCTTAAAAAGTTTTGAGAGGATTAGGAGTAAGCTTATAGGTCTGTATTAGTCCAGTTTGAATACGTCTTTCCCTGGTTTTGGGATGAAAAATATATTTTCTAGAATTGCGATTTTTCTGTTTAGAGAAAGTACTTTAAGTAATTTCCCAGAAATTTTGTCATGTCCTGGGGCTTTCCGTATACTTTGCTCCTCGATTTTTCGTAGTAATAAATCGAGACTGAAGCTAATTGGTTTTTTCTTTGAGATTTTTGTTTGGTTTACGATGCTTGCAATACTGAGTTTGAAAACTTTTCAATATGTTCCGTGAATATCTCTGCTTTATCCTAATCTTCATTGATCCATTGCTTGTTTTTTCCTAATTGGGGTGTGTTTGGTAGTATTGGCTTTTTTATACTCTTTGTCACTTCCCATCCAGGGTATTCTGCATCTGGGTAGCGTGATTTAGCCCTGCTGTTAACTGATCTATATTTTGGTTCCTTTTAGTTTCTAATTATATTTTGAATTTTTTGATTGCCTGATTTAGTTCTGTGTTTGCTTGCGACGACCTTTATGCTTACCAATGTGTTTGACTTTTCTCTTGTTTTTTAGTAGCTCCAATGTTGTTGGGTTGTTTGCTTCTTGTGGTGGTAACCTTGTGGTTATATGCGCTACTGGGATGGCATTCTGAATACAGTCCTTAATAACATCGTTGAGGTGAATTGGAGTATTTTTTGTATATGTTTTNTGCGACGACCTTTATGCTTACCAATGTGTTTGACTTTTCTCTTGTTTTTTAGTAGCTCCAATGTTGTTGGGTTGTGTGCTTTTGGTAGCCTTGTACTACTGGAATGGCATTTTGGGCAAAATCCTTAATGATATCGTTGAGGTGGTTGAGGGCATTTTCTATGATTTCTTCTGAAGTTAACTATAAAAAAATCTCTTTTTTTAGATTAATCCAACTTATTCATGGGGAGTTGGTCGATTATTAACTTTGGAAGATGGAATTACTTTAAAAGATGCAATTGAAAAAATAAAACATCGCACTGAATTAAAAGATGTACGTGTAGCAATTGGAAAGGATTCTGATATAAATACATGCCTCAAAACTGCAGCGGTATGCCCAGGCTCGGGTGGATCAATTTTTAAAAATATTCAAGCAGATTTATTTTTGACTGGTGAAATGAGTCATCATGAAATTCTCAATGCAACACAAAATAATACTTCCGTAGTTCTTTGCAATCATAGCAATTCAGAACGAGGATTTTTAAAACATTTTAAAATTATGTTGACTAAGCTATTGAATGATGATGTAAATGTTGTTATTTCAGAAATAGATGCAGATCCTCTGCAGACTTACTAAATATCACAAATAGAAACTTTTATTACAAAGCATTATAAAAAAATTATTATTCTTTTAAAAAACACTAATTGACAATCAAAAAACTTTACTATAAGTTCTACGTTTAAAAAAAAAAAAAACTTAACTCTTTTTCAAAAAATTTGAAACGTTCTGTTACTTGTAGATAAAGTTTTTTGAAGAATTTGAAAAAAAAATGTGTAAATCTTTAAATTAATTTAATGAACCGAATTCAATTTTAATAATTCCTTGACATTATATCAAAACAATTTGAAATTTTTACTAATTAGTTTCTGGAAAAAAAACTGTATTAAGAAATTAAAGAAAGAAAGTAATTTTCTGGAAGTGGTATTTGAGCACAATTCCAGAAAAAAATGCATTAACATTTTTTTATAAATCATTTTTCTTTCTTTCACGTCAAAAGAAAAAAATTAGATGCTCAACAATTTCAGTAGGTAAAATTATAAAAAGTACCAAATCATTTTAAAGAAGAATAAAGGGCAAAACTCATAAATTAAAAAACCTTACAAAATCAAATTGATTTTGAATTTTTATCGGAAACTAAGAGAAAAGTTTTTTCATAATCAAAGTCTAAATTTTTTCTTAGTAAGTGGCTTAGCTTTGAAGCAAATTTGAACAGTGAAGAATGAAAAAGAAACAGCAAAAATTTTGTTTGCACTACAAATAAAAAATTTTAATATATAAAATAAAATAAAATTTTTGCTTATTGAAATAAATTTTAGAATTCATCTTTACAATTCAATTAAATTTACTTGCAAGTTAAAATTAAAAAAAAAAACGTAAATGAACATTAAAACAAATGTTCAATGCAACGCTAATACTAAATGCAATTAAAATAAATCACAGTAAATTACTTTTCTAAATTTTGGAGAGAAAATTCTACTTAAAACCAAATAAAATGTTTAAATTAATGAAAAATATAATAGAAGCTTTCTATGTACATTTCCCTTGGAATTGGATTAACAAGTTTGTTTTGCTTTTGTTCTCATTGTAGACACCTGGAAATGTTGCTTTTGAGGCATCTAAAAAGATTGATCTGCCAACTTTCAGCTTCAAGTATGACGACATAATGCAATAATATAATAATTGGATAGTTTTTTTCGTTAGCAATTTTATCTTTTTTTTAATTTCTTCAAATACGTGTAAGATTTTTATTTTAACAAAAACTTTATTTAGGTATAAGCTGCATCCTATCAAAAAAATAAATGAATTATTTTCCTTGAAATATCCAATTAAATTATAGGCTTACACTTTTATTTTACTTTGCTATATGAATTGAGACTAAATAATAAAGAAATATCTTTCGAGTCGTTTAGAAGGCGACAAATGTCTCAGTAAGATGACTAATCAAGATACTCAGAAATGATTTTTTTTTTACTTCTATCTTCACTTGAAGCTGAAAATATACCATCTTAATTATACAATAGTAAATTAATTTAGTTCAAAGCAAATTTTTAGTCATCTTAAATTTACGTTTCCTTCCTAGCTTTATCCAGATATGGTTTCGACTTGCATTTTTGATTAATTCTTTTTGGTTGGATTGTTGATTGCTTTTATTTTTTATAACCACTTTTAAAGACTTATTGAATATTCATAGTATCATCGGTTTGGACAAAAAATGATAAAAAAAAAGGCAAAACAATCATTGAAGTAATATTGAATAAGCAGAAATATATTAAAATACCGTCCCATTACAAACAATTAGGGTTGATGAAAGAAATGGGAAATTACCTGTTAAAAAAATTAAAAGAAATCGCCTTAAAAAATATTAGTAGAAGGATTTTTAAAACTAAACATGATAACCTATTCACAATTTTCATTAATGAAAACTTTAATACAATGAACTTTGATCGTTTGAATTTAATATTGTTAGAAGCCGAAACATATTGTTTAATGCAACAATGAATTTACATTAAGATTTCTAAGAATTTACTATTAACTGTAACAAGGCAAACATTATATTAAGAGTTTTTACAAGATTTAATTTGAACTTTGAAAAAATCTGAAAACTACTAAATGGAAGTCATTTCTCATCTCCAAGAAGTTTTGCCTTATAAAATGATCCAGATTTCTAAAATGTTTAACGCTTTCATTACGAAAGACGTGTAGATACGCTCTGCCAAATCTTTTAATATATACATAAGGCATATATATACGCCCTCACAAGTCTTTCACTTCATCACAATTTCTTGTGAACTTCTTATTAAAATAAATAATGAATGAATATTTTTAGTCTATTTGTAATTATTAGATTTGAATTCTAAAAATGGTATCAAAACTCCCAAGTCATCATGCAAATTTATGATAGACCATTATGTAAGAATTGTTCCCATTTTATCTTCTTTTCGTAAAGAAAAGAAAATTCGTTTTAATTTTTTTTACTATTTATTGAAAATCATTTAAACGAATAATGAACAAGCTTTTTATGGAGTGGACCAAAAAAAAAGAAAAAAAATTTAACAAGCCAATATAATTTATTATAAAATGCAATAAAGAATTAAAAAATTATATTTTAAAAATACTTTGATATTAATGCGATGACTGCTTATCTAAAAGTTTTTCATAATCCAATTCGAACTGGGATGGCGATCTTCTGAAGAGTAAAGTTAAATACTTCTCTACCAGTCTATTTCCATAACTTTTTCGAAGTTTTATTAAATAAAACACCAGTTCACATATATAGAATGAAGAAATCGTGTGTTCTATGCGTGAAATATTAAATCTTATTATTGATTATTAGATTGCAATTAAATTAATTCAAGCTTTAAGTCTTATTTTGCTATTTCGTAGTTCACATTAGCTGACTTGCTGAAAATATCCAAATCATGTTTTTTCATGGAAAAATGATTCTATGTCATATCTGAGCTGCTAAACTCGTTTAAAACTGCACTGCTATTGTCCTTGTTTTAATAAACCTAACTACGTCGAGATTCTTGTGTAATAAATAGAAAAGAGTTTACATCTAAATCTACCACTACTGAAACTATAATATTTAAAAATTTGAAAGGCTCAATAAATTCTGCAAAAAAGAAATAATTTATTTGTTAGCAAATAGTTGTTTTGAGATTAGATGAAAATATAATAAGTAATTTATCAATTACCTGTTTAATATAATTTGCTGACATTAAATTATTTCATAAAAATTTGTTTCGACTTTACGATTTTCTCTTTCTTTCAATGCACAAAAAAAAAACATTTTTTTCGAATTAAGAATAAGCCTAATCCAAAGTAAGATGAATAAAATTAATTTAACTCTGTTGAAATATGATTGAAATTATGTTTCATTGAATTCATAATAATATTATTTATTTTAGTTATAGGAAAATCATAATCATTGCAAGAAATTAATGCTGTTTTGATCTCTTCTGATTTCCTTTTTAAAGAATTTCTTAACAGCCACATCAAATGATATATCGACATCCTGCTGATAGATTAATCATAAAAATATAATAACACAATTTTCAATTTCTTAAATCCTATTAAATTTATTTTTAATTTACAAATTTTACATTTCATTTACAGTATACTTTTCTTGAAAATCCTTTTTACCTAAAAACTCTTAAGGATTTGTTTTAAACAGCTAACAATTAACTAACTAAATTTATGCAAATTAACTTAATCTAATCTGTGATAAAAAGAAAATGTAAATAATTAACAAAATCAAAAAATAAATAAAAAAGTTATATCCAATTCAAAATAACATTAACTAAATTTCAAGCTAATAAATAGTAAAAATTGCTCCATAATAACAAATGCAATTGAAGTTAAGACTGAGGTTTGGGGATTATAGGCTTACGGTAGGAATTATGTATATCAAGAAAAGTACACTTTTATACTATAAAGAAGTGGTCAATATAGCCATTTGGATTATAGATTAATCTCTTACTAGGGTTTATAACAATTTAAATGGCAATATTTTGCCTAATTGCCTTTTTATATAATTTTTTTTTCTTTTTTCATAAAATTTTTAACCAAAACTATGAAGACATGAAAAATGTCTCTCTTTAATTGAATGCGCGAAATAGTGAAAAATGTGAAACGCATTATTCAATGATGAAAAAAATATATATAAATAAGGAAAAGAATTGAAAATGATACTTTTAAATAAAATAAATAAATTTTAATTTAATTATTTGATTCTATTAGCGATTCTTCTTAAAATAAGTGACGATATGTTACTAATTCTTATAAAAAAACCTT
>JXPE01018872.1:1229-13212 GCA_001015215.1 Holcocephala fusca
AAAACCCTTTACAAGGACAGTACCAAAAAAGTAAGGTCAGCAGTAAACATTTTTCCAACTAGTTCACAGACCCAATGGATCCTTAATCCTCCTAAAAGAAAATAATATCTGAGAGATTTGATGATATTGCACACTTTAGCGGCACCAGAAAGTTTTCTGCAGAGATGATAAAATCAATGATCAATCAATGAGGACTTACAGAAGTAAAGATAGTTTCTATCTGAGAAAATTTCTATCAATTTACACTGCCTGATTTTTGCAATTTGTTTTCGTTGTATGATTGTTTGATTCATCCTTTTCCAGTCGCTGCATGCAATACTTCGGGGCATATTTTTTTAAATAAAAACTAATTGGTAGTACGACATGTACTTTATATGAGGAAGTATTGGAATATAGAGAGTATTTGTATTGTAAGATTAAAAACGGTCTACAGGACAAAATCGGCGAATAGTTAATCCCGAAGAAAATTGAAAAATTACATTAATTATTGGATCACAGATGATGAGAGATGCCATAATCAATATAATGGTGGTGGTGTGGTAGGAAAAAAGCTCCAATGACCAAATCTGAAAGAAGAGAATCATCAAGAATGAAAAAAAAAATTAAAATATAAGACATTTACTTCTGAAGTGATATTTAAAAGTTTTACCGAGTGAAGATTACAAAGACAAAGAATTGATTGCAAAGTGTAGTGCATGGTTTGTAGTACTTTTTGGTAGTGCATTCACCAATTATCAACCGAAAAAAACTTCGAAAAGAAATTAAAAAAGTAGACAGTGAGAACAAACTAATTTAATTTCATTGCACCCCCAGATATACAGAGATTCTTTTAACTTTAGAGTAAACTAACCGATAATCCTTTCAATTGTTTTGGGTTACATTAAAAAGCTTGGTTTTGTGTCAAAACTCTCTATTTGGTTTTCGCATGAATTAATCGAGAAAACTTTAATGAATTGAATTTCGATTTATTCTGTGGTTTAAAATAAGAGCCCAATGTTTACAGTGAAGAAGGAACTTTACACCTGAATAAAAAGCTGATGTGCATCAGCAGAAGGGTCTGCTGTACAGCCGATCAGACCACAAGTATTTAAATCATAGTACTAAGTTGCTCAAGAAATGTGAAACATTTGGTGCTGGTCATTATTATTCGAAATTTATTTTAAATACAGAAATTCAGTAAAAACGTTCATATTTGGTCAACAAGAAGAATGGTAGTTTTTCGCTAATCAGGAAATTTATGATGTTTTGAAATCATAAGAGGATAATATTCGACTGCTATCTGCTTGGAAGAAAAAAAATAGGAAAATTAGAAAAACTGCAATTTAACAAACCAGGTTATGTTTCCAATGGAATTAATTGGAGTTCAAAGATAACTCAATAATTGAAGCTGTGATTAGAAATCTGCCAAGAAAAAGGATAGGTAGAAAGCCATTAATAGTAATCCAGAGTATGATTTTCAGTGAAATATTGAAATGGTAGAAATTACTCACTGACAGGTCTTAAACAAGATTTTAGTGGAAAACAGAACAGAAATAGAGGATTCAATAAGCAAAAAGAGTCATCAATGTTGACACTATTCAGAAATGCTTAAAACCTTTAATAGCGGACATTTACGGACAACATTCAGTGGGATATAAAATTGGTGAGAAATAGAAAATAACAACACAAAGATTTTTCAAAATTCCCAAGAAAATGGAAGGATTACATTCAAAATAAAGCTTAGATAGATTGCTTGAAGGGCACTGGAATCGTCAGTGTGGAATGAAGAAAGATAATTTTAATTTCAGTTTTGACTAATTTTGTATGTACAACACTTAGTTTGTAGGTCTAAAAAAGAATCACTGAAAATAAATAAGGTTTTTACTGGAATGTAGGAATAATCAATCACTTATACATCTTTGAATCACTATATAGTAACTCTATAATACAAGAAGAGAAAATAATTCATCTTCATAGTTGACCTAGGTAGTCGTTTTACGTTCACTCTTAAAAACTTCATTATTGTTCAGGACCCTTAAGACTATCCAGCAAATTAATAGGGGTAAAATATTTTCCATATAATAGACAACATTTTTATGGTCAAAGTATGGTGAAGTGGCTTTTAAAGGTGGCTAAGGTAAAACTAAAGGTCAGGGAGGTTTTTCTGTGCATTTGATGGGACTGAAAAGAAATCATCTACTATGAATTTCTTCCATCTATAGCCAAACACTAAATTCGGATCTCTACTGCCAACAATCTGACGATTTGAAACTACCAATTGACGAAAACGAACAGAATTGACCAACTGGAAAGGTATTATATCCCATCAGGACAACCTCAGGCAACGCACGTCTCTAGTGAAACGCCAACAACTCTGGGAGCTTGGTTGAGAAATTTTGATCCATCCAACTTATAGTCCATACCTAGTACCAAGGATTATCATCTTTTTTCATCATTTCAAAACTTCCACAGTGATAAGAAAATGACAAAGGGATGATATTGTGAAAATTACTTAATCGGGTTTTTTGCCAATAGATGCGAAGGCTTTAATGATTATACTTTGCAATTGTAGTCTTTCGTAGAAAAATTTCACAGATGTTGAAATAATAATAAAGGGTTTTCAAATATCTCAAATACAAGCATTTAGCTTATCAAACTGATTATTGTTAGCTAAAAGGCGGTCAATAAAAGCTGTAAATCATTAAATGAAAATTCAAAATCTCGTTGCGTTAGGCTTTTGGTGTATTACTATAAGCTAGGAAACTGTTGGCTAATGAAGCTATTCATCAGCTGATCAAAGATTGTATTAAATAATTCGTTGTTTCTAAGAATATAAATGCCTAGATTCACTAGTTCATTTTACAGTATAGCCTTATAATAGTATCATAGAAAGCATAGATTATGATAAATTCCTACTCAAGGCTAAGGTAACCTGAGAGACGCTTAATCAGATTGAAATAAATAAGCTATTAGCATGGCTAGCGGGAAGTTTTACTACACCTTAACACAAGCGTACTGACTAAAGCGAATATTCTTTTGAAAAAATTTTTAGCGAGACTACATAAGACGTGTTTTTATCTTGCCATTCATGAAAAGAATCCCTGGAGAGTTACCTGATTTATCTCCTGCACAGGAGATTACAAAAATTAAGCAATTTGTGCTCAAATTATCCAAATGATTTTGAAGATATCTCACAAATAACAAATCTGATGATTTTTTCTTCTTTCTGTTGTGTTATAAGTGTGGTCTATATTTCATGCGGAAGTCAAAAATAGCGATATCATCTTCAGCTGTTACCAACATTCTTTCCATAGGTTTGAGAATCCACAAGATCTAAATCTTCATTGTCTTATCTCAAAGTTTTCATAACAGCTGTGTTTTTCGTTCTGTTTTTTGTTTTTTACATGATTTACTTTTCATTTTTAGGCAAATCAAGGAAACTGATAACATCTAAAGCTACAGAATTGTGAAAAAAATGTAAGTGAAAGTGTGAATTTCATAAAATCCGTAGCTATTAAAAAGTCACTTCTTTACGTGTTAAAACAACGAAATTATTCAAAACAAAGATGAAATTAAAAGCAAAAACTCATAAGAAACATAAAAATGGCCGTGAGAAATTTAATCATAAAATAAATTTTAATCCAATCAAAACTTTTAAACTTATGGGAAGTTTTATTGAAAACAACGACATAAACTGAAGATTGCGTAAGATTTCTAAGGTCTTTCGAATTTACGCATTAGGTCCGATTGGTTGATTATCATCGACTAATCTTTTTAATTAGTAACAGACCCTAAATCGAAATCCATATGGTGGATAATGAAATTTTGTTTTTGGATAATCAATAAATTATTGAAAAACAAATCGAATGAATTTAATTCAAAATCAAGGTGAAACAGATACGCCTGAAGAAACTCTAGCTATATTTTCATGGCTTCGAAAGAATTAATGGCTGTTTTGAGTTTTTGTTTTGTTAACTTCTTTCGATAAAATATGAGTGGCTACTTCTCTTGAAATTTTTATTTTAGATCGTGTCTTAAATTGAATCGATTTGGGTTAATTAAGGGATGTTATTAGGTGCTGATTTTAGGGATTTCAACATCTTTCGTTTATTCAAATTTTTTTTTTTTAATAATTGTAAACATTTTATTAAAATCTTAAAATTCTAAGGACAGGTGTAAGTAATAGCAGTTGTTAAATAAATATTATCAACAATTTTAGAACAAGACTAAACTGAGCGTGTTATCAAGTTTTGTTTTAATCTTGGAACAAATATGACTCCCAAAACTCTAATAGGCATACAGTGATGTTTCTTTATTAAATTCCTAAATGTACAAGAAGTTCAAAGGATTTTCTGATGATCAGAAATCAATCAGTAATGAACCCAAGGCTGGATGATCATCGTGCCATGACCGTCAAATGTGGAACGTATACCAGAACTTATGCAATCTGATCGTGGTCAAAAATAATCTCAGACAAGTTGGATTTGAATCAAATGACTGTTCATCAATTTAAATCATTTAGTCAATCATCAAAAATATCTGGATTCTTCAGCATGATAATGCATCTTGTCATACAGTACATTCGATAACTGAATTTTTGGGGTACATAAATATCCTTGTCTTTCTTCAACTTCCATATTTACCTGATTTGGAATTCTAGATTTTTTTGCTCTTTCCGAGATTGAAAACTTATCTCACTTTAGTAATACAATAGAAAACATACAGGAGCACTTAATCGATGAGCTCAAGGGAATTCCAGTTTCTTCCTACTATCACTGCTATGAAAACTGCAAATAACGTCTCAACCACTGTGCGACTTCACTGGGGGAATACTTTGAAGGACACAGAGTGCAATTATATTGAAAAATTTCCTTTAAAAAGTCTTATTGATAACTTTTGGTAGCAATAGTTATCTGCAAATTAAGTTCTTGCATCCCTTTTCCTTAATAAAAAGCAAAATTATTGCCTCATATGAGTAAAAAACAGAAAAACCAAACTCCATATCTTTTTCCTATCCACAATTAAAATTATTTTGCTTAACTCAGCCCACATGATGAGTCTTGTGCTTAACATTTTCTGACATTATAAAAATAAAACCCAATGAAATTCAAAATTAAACAATGAAAACCGGAGTTTTCGAAACTACCTTATACCTTACCCTAAAAACCACTTCTTGTAAGCCATCCGATAAGAGCTAATGGTCTGGAAACTGAATTTCGTATGAACAAAGATATTGTAAAAATTTATTGATTTGAATATTCATTAAATTTGTTATAATTTTAATCACACAACGACTTAAGTACTGCAAGTATAAATTGGTTTCTTTTTTCAAAATGAAACACACAAAAAACAAATAAGTAATGGAAATGGAACACACTGCTAACAGATGTAGATGATAATTCCGCCATAAAATCCAATTCAGAAGCATGTTGCAAAAGAAAATCAATGCACAGATATGTTTATAAATTTACCAACTTTGTAAATAGTTAAGAGCTTTGCGCATGCCATCCAGTAATTAAATAAATTACTTCTAACTACTGGGATTCTGGTGTTGGGGCTTCCCACATATCCTCATCAGTAGATTAATGCGATCTTTAGGCAATAATATTTTCCAAGACACGCGTTTTGTTCACATTTAGATTAAAACACGACCACTTGAGGATGGATACCCCCAGAATAGAAAATAAGAAATTTACACAAGTCGTTTGGACAGGATACTTACCAGAAGACACAAATTATCAAAGAATATTACATTTTGCTAGAAAATCTCACACGCAGAGATCATTAATCCTAAACTTACGTGGATTTACATTTGAACTATTTTGATGTTTCCCTTCCTTTTCTCCTTCAAATATCAAAATATATTTAAAAATAGCTTTCCTCTGGAAGTTTAGAATTCATTGCCTGTGTAGTAAACGGATTATCCCCCACTGTGTTTAGTTATTTGCGGATATGGCTTAAGCTTACGCACTTTTGCATAATGAAAAATGAGAGATGTAAACATCCTTGTCAAGATGATGTACCAAATGATGGCCTTAATTAACTGCAACTGTTTACCCTTTTGAATGCCATTGTTTAAGCAGATGCCCCAGACTCTATGCATTCATTAGCTGGTCATGATTTGATTGATCAATGAATGTAAACAGCCTGTGATTAACGTCTGTATACTAATTTGGTTAACAAAATAATTAATTTAATTGTAAACAGCCATAAACATCAGAGCTTGACATGTTTATGTTTTCATTTGTGTTGTGTTTTGTTTTGTTTACTGGAATCTGCAGACTCTGGTAGAACTTTTGTATCGAAAAATTAAGAGCTAAAACCTTTCAAGTCTGGCTAGTATTTTATTTAGGAAAGTCCTTTGACTGAAACAATATAATTAAAAATTGTGTTAAAATCGTCAAATATTATGTGAGAACTAATTACGGATTTTGAAAAAAAGCCATCCATTCTTCCATAAAATTATTGAAATTTAATTGGAAAAAAAGAGCTGTCTACTTCAAAGTAGACTCAAGGTGGTATGGTCCATGACTTCACTTCATCAATTTCCTCAAGAACATGTTCTTGAAACGATTAAAAGGATTACACAGAACATCAAGTAGGAAAGGAGAACTTACGCAACTTTAGAAAGCTTCTCGAATAAATTAGAAATGTTGTTGAGTGAGATTTGTCTCAACAGAATCCATTTGAATTTATTCTTTAAGTGAGATATTAAAATAAATTTAATAGGCAGTTAAACATTAAAAGAAAAGCAGAAAAACGATTGGAAAACAGAAAAAATAAACTTTTATTCTGAATACCAAACTTAAGTAAGTTTAAAACAGAGTCAGGAAGTTATTCAATGCTTTAAAGCAAAAATCTAATATAAAAAATTTATATTTAGAACAAGGACATTTTTTAAGTTTTGAAACAAATCTATTAAAAAAGAAATATAGTGTCCTTAAAGTTTGTAGAATCAAATCAAATTTACTAATAGAATCTAAAATACAAGTTACACTAATGTGGTCAGGCGTGAGTAAACGAGAATTAAGTAAAATTGATAAAAAGTTATTAAGAAAAGTTCACTGGATTTTAAAAATCCTTACTTCATCTCATAGTTTTCTGAGTTCATTATGCCAAAAAGAGATTTTTAAATAAAAAAACAAAAAGAAATCTATTAAAAAATGCTAAAAAACTAAATGTGATCATTTTAAGATACCAATCCAAAAAAGGAATTTTTTAAAAGGATACCAAGCGTTAATTCCTTCATTGAAACAGACATATTTTAACAGAACAACAATCCATGACATTCTTAAAAATATCATTGCATTTATAAGATTGACGGAACATATATGAAAGAAAATTTGAGCGAACTTTTTAAAATTATGTAAAATGAAAAATGAAATGAAAATGTTCACTTAGATCTTTGATCTTGTCAATTTGAAATTTGCTTAGAAAAATATCATTATCCGTCAATAATTTTGTAAGGCTCTAGAAGGCAAACAACGAGTCTTATGAACTCGTATGAAATTTTAATAAAATGGACAAATTGGTTTATAGACTAAAAAAATATTCTCCTCAAATAGAAATAATTCACATATTTCCCAATCCTCCAGATGAATCACATCATCAATTCGACAGAAAACGCATTTTTTTATCATTTTATGTTTTTATCTTTTCAATTCTCAACTGCTTTCATGAGTTAACAATTAAAAGTAATACAAGTGGGTTTCAAAAAGTTCATAGAAATTATATGATTCAATTATAATTTCTTCCGTAAACTGTTAATTATTCTCGTGTTGATCTATCCTTCAATAAGATCTCCATTTATACGAAAGAAAACTTTTCGCTTGCAATGCCACAGTTAAAAGACGGACTACTAAGTATGAAATTGACACAACTTACACTGAAATCGGTCCTTGCAATCCTAGTAATCCTTCAGAATTTTTTAACTATAATAACTCGCAATAAAAATTATTATTTTCTGCTAATTTTTAATCATTAAAAATTCATAGATACTACATGGTCTACAAAGTTTTTGGCCTAACAATGAAAGGACATTTTTTTTCAAATGAAAATATGGATTTATTCTTCGACATAATTTCCATCTAGGGTAATGCATTTGCTGTAACGGTCCTTCAGCATTTCGATACCGATTCGATAGTGTGAAGCTTCAAGGTCTTTAAAATAGGCGTTTGTTTCCATCTTGACGTTCTCATTTGAGTGAGCTCTTTTTCCATCGAGCCACTTTTTGAGTCTGGCAAAGGAAAGGTAGTAACTGGGGAGCCAAAGCTGCTAAATACGGTGGGTGGAGGGCAAGTTATAGCACAATTCCTTTAATTTATCGGTCGCATCACAAGCTGAATGATCCGAAGCGTTGTCTTGGTGAAAGAGCAATTTTTTCTTTTCCAAATGACACTCTTGACTTTGATCCCGAAATCCAATTCATCTAATAATGCACAGTAATATTGTTTATCGATTATTTTACCATATGTTAGGTACTCGATGAAAATAGCTCTATGAGAATCCCAAAAAATATTGACTAAAGCCTTGCCGGACGACTGTTGTGTTTTCAGGCGCTTTGAATGACTTTCACCGAGCAACAACCATTCAGCGGACTGCCGATTGTACTCAAGCCTGTAATGATATATTCAAATTTCATCCATTGTTACAAATCGGCTCAGAAACTCGTTTTTATGGAATTTGATTAGCACCAGATTATCCTTGAAAAATCGAACACGTTTGTTCGATGTTCAAAAAATGCGGCATTCATCGCGCACAAAGCTTTTTCATTTGTAAAAATTCGTGAATGGTACGACCTAAGCGTTTTCACGAATTTTTCCGATACTTTTTGGCGATACTACTTCTTGTGGCTTTCCTGAACGGGGTGTATCATTTTTATGGTTACGATGAGATTCAACGAACCAGTATTTGGTCAATAAATATGCTAATCAGGCCAAAGACTTTTCAGCCTATGTAGTCTATTCATTGCAAATACAGAATGCAACAAACATTCGAAACAACGAGTTAAAAAGAAAAACTTTAAAACCAATTTGCTGCCAGGGAAAATCATAGCTACAACATTTAATCCAAACCAAATTCAAGTTAGTACTAACCTTTGATAAGGACCGTTTCAAATTTTAAAGCACTGTCCGGTTGGGATGAAGAGTGATAAAAATAATTTTTTAAATTGATTTAATCAAAAAGAAAATCGAATCAGTGGGGTACAATAATATAAAAGACCCTAATGATGATTAAAGTCTATCTATCGATTGAAATTTCGCTACACACATTTTTTTTAGTACTTACAGAGTAGTTTACCTATATTTTGAAAAAAAAAAGTTAATGGGTTAAAATTACTGTACTCAATTTCTTTAATAAAAAACAAGCTGCCTTTGATTAAAGTCGGCAAGACAAAAATGAGGTTCCATCATTACAACAAGCAAATCTTTTCGGTTGGACAAATTTAAATAANGCCAGGGAAAATCATAGCTACAACATTTAATCTGTTTCTTGCATCAAAACCAAATTCAAGTTAGTACTAACCTTTGATAAGGACCGTTTCAAATTTTAAAGCACTGTCCGGTTGGGATGAAGAGTGATAAAAATAATTTTTTAAATTGATTTAATCAAAAAGAAAATCGAATCAGTGGGGTACAATAATATAAAAGACCCTAATGATGATTAAAGTCTATCTATCGATTGAAATTTCGCTACACACATTTTTTTTAGTACTTACAGAGTAGTTTACCTATATTTTGAAAAAAAAAAGTTAATGGGTTAAAATTACTGTACTCAATTTCTTTAATAAAAAACAAGCTGCCTTTGATTAAAGTCGGCAAGACAAAAATGAGGTTCCATCATTACAACAAGCAAATCTTTTCGGTTGGACAAATTTAAATAACATTAGAAATATTGAAAGAATAAAGCCTATAGCAACAAGAATATCATCTGAAAATCTGAGTTAATTAGAACTTTCGAAAGAAAGAAAGTTTCGAAAAAAAAATTGTAGCTTCAATGCGATCATCAATTTATCAAGCAGAGAGTTCTCACAAAAGTTAAGTTAAAGAATCGATTTTCTTCGCCAGCTTTATAATTAATGGCGAAATATAAACTAAAATGGTCAAATATTAAATAGTCAAAAAAAATCATGGCTGCAGTAACTTTCAATCCAGTGCAAAAAAAAAATATTATCCTGTTTTTATACTGCTCAACATTTTATTCATCAATACAAACAGCTTCAAAAATTTATTCAATTAGTTCTAGGGGTTGATCCCATTTTTCAAACTCACCAAATCTGGCTTTTTCTGACATCCCTTTCTGTCATTGTAATTTTAAAATAAACCTCTCCGGGAAAAAGAACCACTTAAATTATGATTTGATTGATGAAATTAATGACTATTTTCAGATTGTAATATAAGATTTTGTTTTTGTGCTCTAAAAGGCTATGGGGCATCGTTTTACAAAGTCAATAGAAAAAAAAATGTATTTTACTTTCATTTTACAATTATTATTTTTATATAAAATTCTACGAACTTTTTGAAACACTTACGTCAAGTACGTAAGAAATGTTGTAAAACAAATTCTCAATTTGTCAAAAGCTTGAATTAACGCAGGCTACCTACCATCAAAATAAATAAGAAAAAGGCTGGCGATTCTAGAACAAAAGCAGTTCGAATGTCAGGCAGCTTCAGACTTCTACAAAAGTCAGAAGTTTTCTGTAAAGTCTAATTTTGCAATAGCAATTTAAAAATAAATGCTGAATATTAGATAAACCTCCTCTATATCGATTTGCTTAATGAAAAGGAAAATTGAATGATTAGCTCAATGTCAAAACAAGTTAAAAAAACGAAAACTATAACAAACATTAATTTAATAATTTAATATTTTCATAATACGAGAGATCCTTTCTAAAAAGGATGTGAGTTAAAAACAAAAAAAGGAAATTATCAGTCAATGTAAAAATATTAGGTTGGGGAATAAGTTCATAGCGTTTTTAAATTTTTTATTTTTTGACAACGATTTGTTTGCTATTTGACAAAGGATAAGTAATCATTCGATAGAACTCTGTCTGCTCTACAAAACTATGTTAATTGTATTTTGAGTTATTTAATTTTTTATTAGTTTTGAGGCTTCGAAATGGAATATCCAGGAGGCAAAAATCAACATTTTCTACATCTGCTCGTCTTTGCTTTTCAACGAGGTCAAAAAGCTGCCGAAACAGCCCTGAGCATTTGCAACGTGTATGGAGAAGGTGTAACAGGCGATCCACAGCACAGAAATGGTTTGAAAAATTCAAAAATGGCAACTTTGATGTCGATGACATATCCCGCAGCGGAAGGCTTTCTGAATTCGATGAANACAGCCCTGAGCATTTGCAACGTGTATGGAGAAGGTGTAACAGGCGATCCACAGCACAGAAATGGTTTGAAAAATTCAAAAATGGCAACTTTGATGTCGATGACATATCCCGCAGCGGAAGGCTTTCTGAATTCGATGAAAGACGTCTCAAATCACTTTTGAAGGAGAACGGTGGCCAAACCAATCGTGAATTGGCGGAAAAATGAAGTGCAATCATAAAACGACTCTCAATCACCCTTATTCAATGGGATTTACCGAAAAATAGGGAGCCTGAATGCCTTACGAACTCAACAAAAAAAGCAAAAACAGTCGCCTTCAAATTGTTTCTAAGCATCTCACTCACTATCGATCAACACGCGGTCATAAACAGCGCTTTTTGTACCGAATCGTCACGGGAGATGAGAAATGGACCCTACACATCAATATGAAGTAAAGAAAGGAGTGCGTGGTTCCAGAAGATACGCCAAAGCCGAGAGGCAACCTGGACCTTCATCCAAAGAAAATCATGGTATGTGTTTGGTGGGACTGAGAGGGNNNNAATGCTCGAAAAGAATGCCACAGTCAGCAAGGAGCTCTACATTGCCAAGCTGCACCACGTGAATGAGGCTATTCGACTGAAAATTCCTGATCAAATCATACTCCTTTACGACAACGCCAGGCCCCA